>JAEOAE010004090.1:0-220000 GCA_036365155.1 Meriones psammophilus
TCCTCCAGGACCTGTCTTAGGTTATCCTAGCACGTCTTACCCATTATTGGCATTATTGGTCAGATGTAAGGCAGAGGGGTCTTTTCTAGGAAGATGCCTGTGCCTAGACCCTATTGAATTCCTGAATAGCTAATGGATGATAATGTATTTCTACTTGATACAGCTTAATTTCCCTTAACCTCTGCTGGATAAACTGCACGAGCTTGTTAAAAATGCATGGCCCAAGGGTAAGTAGGAGAAGGAGAAAAAATAAGAGTCCAAGTAGAGGAAGAATATAAGGCAGGAGGCCATGAAAGCCAATCCACAGGGTTTTTCTTGATGTTCTCAGCGTCATCTGTCCAAGTCTTCTTGGAGGATTTTGATTTGATCTCTGACAATGCCCAATTTGTTGGCATAGAAGCAGCATTTTTCCTGCAAAAATAAGTAGATGTCACCTTTTTTGGCAGTTAGTGGGTCCAAACCCCTTCTGTTTTGAAGCACTACCAACCTCTGACAGGTAGTCTAAAGGCCATTCCTTCCCCACAGCAAAACATCATTGAGGGGTGGGGAGGCAAGGAAGGAATTTCTCCAGGAAGGAGTTGGAGTGACAGTGGGAGGGGTGGACACTCCCAACATCAATACTGCCATTATCAGGATGAGGTAGTACCTGAAAGCAGTCCCCTGTGGAAGGGTTGGGGGAAAAGGGAACAGGGGAGTAATTTAAAATATTTAAAGTATTTTAAATATTTAAAACATTTAAAATATTTAATATTAAATGTTCAAATAAAACCAATGAATGGTAATTAAGTCTTGAACACCCTCACGGTCTGTATAGCCAATGGGGGCCTCATAGTTCTAACAGACCCTCTGTCCTTCCATGCCAAAGCAGGGAGACTGAGCTAGGCCCCATTCTTATATAACCTCTTGGGCCTTGGCAAGATCTCCAAATCCCCCTTCACTGATCATAAGGGTCACCAGGAAAAGGATCATCTTCCACATTTTCATTGGTTTCTGGGGGAATAAAAGAATGCTTCTCAGGGGTAGATAGCCCCCTGGAGGGGTCATCATTGTCATCCTCATCTTTTAGTGGTGGCAAATATTTTATATTTCTGGCTGGAAACCATATGGGCCTCTTTTCATCTTTGGGGAATATACATCAAAATCCTCTTCCTGCTGTGAGAAGAGGGTTGGGTCCTCTCCAAGCTCCTGTCAATGAATCTCTCCATATGACTCTTATGAAACTATATGGAGTAGATATAGACCAATGTTTTTGAAATGATGACTGATTATCTTTTGAAAATTTAAAAGACTGATTATCTTTTAAAATATTTAAAGTAAATAATGCATTTTTCAATTGATCATGCGGGGGTAATGATTCCCCCTTTTGTTTTTGTAATTGAGTCTTTAAAGTATGTTTAACTCTTTTTGTTATGGTTTGGCCCTTTGGATTATAAGGAATGCCAGTAGTATGAGAAATTTTCTATGTTTGTAAGAATTCCCGAAATGGTTTGCTTATAAAGCATGGACCATTGTCTCGCTTAATATTGTCAGGTAGACCCAAGGTGGCAAAACACTGAAGCATATGACTAATAGAATGTTTGGACTTCTCTCCAGCATGAGCTGAGGCCCAACATGTATGGGAGAATGTATCCACTGAAAGAAAAATGTATTTTATTTTGCCAAATGGGGAATAGTTAGTCACATCTATCTGCCAAAGGTTATTGGGACACAATCCTCTATGATTGATACCTGACCTTTGCAGGGGTGGTAATTGAAGGAAGGTTTGGCATGACCTGCAAGTTCTGATAATCTTTTTTAAGATCTTTAACAGGGACTTGTGGGAATTTATCTTTGAGTCCTCTCCAATTAGTATGAGTCAAGAATGGAAGTCTGAAGCCTCAGTCACTGCATTTAGTTGTGTCCCAGATGCCAAACTATCAGCTGCTCATTTCCCTCTGACAGGAATCTGGGAAGGTTTTGATGTCCTCTGAGATGTTGTAGGTATAGGGGGTAAGCTCACTGTTGGAGCAAAAAATGGGCCTGAATCAAAAGAGGAGTTATGGGATTTGCATCTAATTTAATATGGGCCTCAGCTAAGGAAGGTCTCTGAAAACAAATTAAAGGGCTCCTTAACCTTATCCAAGGCAAGTACAATTACATAAAGCTCCTTGAACTGGGCCGAGCATTCAACTTCCTGGGAAATGGCTTGGACAGGAGTCATTTTAATATTGGGCCCATGGGGTGGATAAACCACTAATGAGGCTCACCTATTTCCACCATCCATAAATATTGTTAGAAATTTGGGATTAGGTTGTGGGAGAAAAAGTCTTGGTGGTCTCCAGGCTAAACATAGTGTCATAGTGTCAATTAATAGTACCCCCAACCCTTCCAAGGCTAAGGAAATCCTGGGATTGTTTCTCTGAAGCCATGTAAAGTCAGCTATTTTGTAGGGTATTGTCAGAGAATGTGGTTCCATGCCAAACACTCTTACTGAAATATCTCTTCCTTTAATAATACAATCTACTATTTGGTAAGTCATGGGATAAACCTGTGGGGTCCCTCCAACTGAAAGATGAATCCAATTGATGGGTTTTCCATCTTGGGCTAATAAAACAGTGCAGAGGGCGTCCCTGAGGAAGAGATACAAGGTTACAGGAATGTCAGACTCATACCTCCTTAAAGTTGCCATATCTGTAGCTTGCTGAACCTTTTGCAAAATTTGTTGATGTTATGAGGATAAAACAAATTTTGTAGTAAGATCAGAGCCCTTTAAAAGGTCTAAAGGTGGGGATAGGTCCTCTGTGGAAATGGGAATCCATGGCTACATCCAATTAATCTCAGTTAATGTGTAGAATCTTGAAAATATAACTGTGGCTTCATTAGGGAGACCCCCCTCAAGAAACAATGTGGATCCCAAGATCTTAAAAGGGGAGAGAGTGTCTGAATTTTTTCAGGGTCCACCTTAAAGTTACTGTCTTTAAGGATAGTAAGACACTTAGTCATCAAGTCTTGCAACTTGGCAGGGCTGGAACTCCCCAAAATAATATCATCCATATAGATATAAAATAAGGCATCTGTTTGATTTATTAAAGGAGTATAAAGGTGCAGCATATAATATTGGCACATAGCAGGATTATTGGCCATGCCCTGAGGCAACACTGTCCACTCAAACCTCTGATCTGGGCCCTGAAAATTTATTGAGGGTAATGAGAAGGTCAAACTTTTCTGTATCCCTGGGACCGAGTGGGATAGAGAAGAAACAATTCTTAATATCAATTTCAGTCAAATGGAGACCACAAGGGATGGCAGGTGTCCAGGGCAATCCCCTTTGAGGGGTCCCAAAGGATAGCATCCTCCCATTAATCTTTCTTAGATCATGAAAAGTCTCCAAGAGCCTTTGGCCTTTTTTTAAATCACAAAAACAGGTGAATTCCAAGGGCTAGTAGAGGGTCTTATATGTCCCACATTGAGTTGCTGTTGCATTATCTTAGCAAAAGGTAGAGGCCACTGCTCAACCCAGACTGGGTCCCCAGGGGTCCATCAGATTTTGGGACAGAAGGGTGAGCAGTGGCCTTTAGAATTGGGGGTGAACCCGAGAATGTTTGTTTCTTAATTGCTCAAAATAAGGATCATCCCGGTAGTTAGAATGGACATTTCATCCCTGCTCAAATTGCTGTTCATATTCTCATGGTCTAATATGTCTTGGTAGAGGGCCTTATGATCAGTGGTAATATAGGCCTCGGATTCACCAAGAACATCCTGTCCCAAAAGGTTGGGAGTAAGACCAGGAACCACTAGGGGGCACTTCTCCTTGGTTGCCATCAGGATCCACCCAAGGCCACCAGTGGACAGTCTCCTATGACTTGATTGTCCACCCACACCCATTAGGGAAGGGCCAGGGACGAGCTGCCAGGAATGAGGGGCCTCCTTTCTTCTCACAGTACAGTCTGCCCCCATATCAATTAGGAACTGAAAGCTCCTGTCCCCGATTGTGAGTGTCATTTTAGGTCTCATACCAGGGACCAGGGCGACAGTCCAATGAACTTTGGTCCCTCTCTTCCTCTTATTTAATGGGGCTGGGGATGGCCCTGAGAAGAGTTTAAAGGTTCACCTTTAAGGTTAAATCGGGATCTATAATCCTTGGCCCAGTGAAAACCCTTTTTGCACTTGGGACAGGGCTTGCCCAGTAAGGTGCCTGTTGTGCTGGCATCAGGAGCATTTTGAGACCTGTTGGGGCATTCTCATTTAAAATGGCCATTCTGTCCATAGCCAAAGCATTTCCACCCCTGAGTCCTAGTGACCTGCTGAAGGGCGTTGACTAATGCAGTCCCTACATCTTTAGTGGTGACAATCCACTTACCCCTTTCCATATTACACATCCTCACACAGGCCAGCTTGTGATCTGAATTCATGACTTAACAAAGTGATCAAGAAACTCCCCTGGGGAAACTTTCTCCTAAGACTTTTATCTACCCGGTCTATGATGGAAGGGAGGTCCTCTGAGGTCTTTTGTATAATCCCTGAAACAGGGGATTCTATAGGCCCCTCATCTAGCTTTCTCCAGGCTGCCAAACCTGCTGGAGGCCTGTGGAATACTGGTCAGCTGTGCCTGAAAGCATTCCATAAGTTATTGGCACCTGGGGGTTAGCTCATTGGTTGCATTCCCCCTGGACCCTGCATTCCTCCTTGTGAAAGGCCAACCATTTAAGGAAGGCTAGCCCCGAAAGGACAGCCTTGGTAAGGTCCATCCAGTCTCGTGTACTGAACGATTGATGCACACCAGCTCCTCAAGCATGGTCTCAGCCCAAGGCATATTTGACCCATCCTCCGCCACTGCTATACATAGTTCCTTGAGGTCTAGAGCCTCCCAAGGAGCCCAGCCAGGGGGACCGGCCGCTCCAGGAGTGGTAGTGACAGGGAAAAGTTCCACGGGTCTCTCCAAATATGGAGGGGGTGTAGAGGAGTTAGGGAAGGGGTTAGTAAGTGAGCCTTGTTTCAGTGGTACAGCCGGAGGGGTGGGGGCAGGCCAGGCGGCATTCTTAAATGGATCTAAAGAAGGATACATGTTCTGTCTCTGGGGAGTGGGCTCATCATCTGACTTAATGCTGGTTTTGGCACAAGCACCTTTTTCCTTTTTGAGGCGGCTGGGTCCTCCTCAGGCCCACTTTCCTGTCCCATACCCTTATCCTTATGTTCTTTGGGCAGTTTTATAGGTAAGCAGCCCTTAAGGGCTGTGACGAGGGGAATGACTCCCAGAGGGGGGCATATCCGCATCCAGAACCTGTACTCTGTTGACCAGGGTTTCTACTCTGTCCCAGGTGTCCAGTCAAACAGGGTGCCCTCATTCTGCAGCCATGGAACACCCTTTATAAAATAATTCCATACATGAATGGCTTGAGTATCAAGCAGAACGAAAACCCCACTTTTAAGCAAAATTTGTAGGGATTCCAGAGGACTGCCCCATATTCACTGGCAGACCAGTTGGCCTGTCAGCATTCTCCCCTGGAGCAGTATACTCACAGGGGGCACCAGTGTGCCAGGTCAATACCTGACAGGTAGAGCTGGGAGGAGGGTGGCCAGTCTAGCTGGATACCCTCCGTGGCTGAGCAGGATGATGAGTGTTGATGGCCAGAACCTCCCCAGATGCCCCAAGGAATAAAACACCACAGAGGTAGGAGATCTGCAGAAGCAGGAACTCAGTTTATTGAATTAAGTGGTCCCTTTTAAAGGTTTGAGTCAAGGGGCAGTGTTAAGGAAGTGAGGTAGAGTCGAGGTTAAGTGGTGCAAGGAGAGGTGGGCCAGCAACAAAACTCCATGTAACAATTACCAGGCAAGGTTAATTTTAAGTGACTCAGGATATGCTGAGTCACTTTTGCCCAGAAGTGGCACCTCTTTAATCAGAAGCTAAAGACAGTTCTCCAAACTCAAGCCAGGCTCAGGTAGATGCAGCAGGCCTTATCAGGCCCAACATAAATATACCTCAATTTCTAAATCCATTTCTCAGTTATGGGACATCTATGTTGGTTCCGGATTCTGGGTATCATGAAAAAAGCTGGTAAGAGTATAGTTGAGCAAATATCCTTTTTGTATGCTTGAGTAGCTTCTGAATATATGCCCAGAGGTTCTATAGCTGAATCTTGAAGAAAAACTATCCATAATTTTTTGAGAAAGCACCAGATTAAGTACCAAAGTGGTTGTACAAGTTTACATTCCCACCAGCAATGAAGAGGGTTCCATTTTCTCCACATCCAGTCCAGCTTGTGTTGCAGATGATGTGAGTACACATGAATGACCCTAAAAATTCAACCAAGGAACTCTACAGATGCTAAACATCTTCAGCAAAGTGGCTGGATACAAAATAAAAAAAAAAAGCCCTCCTAGGGAAATAACACCTCTTCACAATTGCTAGAAATAACATAATGTACCTTGGTGTGACTCTAATCATGCAAATAAGAGACTTGTATAAAAAAAAAAACTTCAAGGAAGATATCAGAGGATGGAAAGATCTCCCATTCTCCAAGATTGATAGGATTAACATAGTAAAAATGGCCACTCTACCAAAATAAATCTGCAGACTCAATGTAATTCCAATCAAAATACCAACACAACTCTCTACAGACCTTGAAAGAACAATTCTCAATTTCATGTAGATAAACCAAAAACCCAGAATTGATAAAAACAGGTATGTACAATAAAAGATTTTCTTAAGGTAACTTCATCCCAGATTTCAAGTAGTACTATAGAGCAACAGTAATAAAAAGTGGCATGGTACTGGCACCTGTACTTTAAATCTTAAAGGGGTGTGCATCTACTCATTAATAAGTTTTATTAAATCATATTAATAAGCTGAGGGGAAAAACACATATAGGGGAATCACTTGCTGTCTCAGATTCAGACCCAGTTTGAGGGTGTTCAGTCAGCCAATGCTACTTTGGGCTATGGTTTTTGCTCATCAACCTTAAAGCATCCCTGGCTTTACTATTAAAAGTGTACTTTTCTTAACTTTAAATTATTCTCTAAGGTTTTGTACATCGCAGACATTGCAAAAACATCTTCCCCAACCTTGTTAAACAATCTTTTCCCAAATTCTTTCTAAGTATAATGGTTATTGCTAAAAACCTACAACTATGGTCCCTTTTAAGAGCAGTGGTTAATTCATTAATTTACTTAGCTTGATCTACGAAAAGAGATCAAGCATTGTTAAAAATAAATGCCAGTGATACTGTCCAGTGAGGGGGCTAGAAGCATCATTACAGTTTTCATACAACTCATGTTATGAGGAATATGGGCATCATAACAGCATCAAACAGAGCTATGTTTCACAACAGCCCAAAGTCCTCAGTATAAGCAGTTCTTGGGATTATGCTTCTCCAAGACAAACTCATCATGACTATGCTAACAGGAGAGCCAAATTCCATGAGTGCTACAGATGTTTTGCTGTTGCTCCTGCATGGCTTTCAACAGGACCAGGTAGCCAAAATAGTTTGCCTATATATGGGGAAGGGGGGAATGAGGTTAGCTCAGGCCCTGGGAAGAATTCAGGGTATTGGGTGTGCTATGCCATCCTGGAGGACCATATAACATGGAAGGACTGAGGGATTGCTAAGAGAAAATTAGCAGCTATGTCTGTTTTGATATGTTAAATATGAACCTCTGCCATTTGTTCCAGGTATGAAACCTACATCTATGGAAATATAAACTTCAGAGAGAGCAGTATGGTCTCCATTAGGTAATGATTTAAAAAAAATGAGCTGACAAGGAAGAAAGGTGACAAAGACAAAGATATATCTTTCTTTATATCTTTTTTTCTATTCTTTGAGGGAGGGTGGGTACCCAGACTGGACTCAAATTTTTGCTGTCAAGTTTTGTTCTTCTAATTCATTTTATTTTTTCAAAACTTATTCATTATATATCCCTATTAAAGGTCACTCCCTCAACTCCTACTGGTCCCACCCTCCTTCCATCTTCCCCCTATCTGCTTCCCCTAGTCCATTAAGAAGAGGAGTTCCCCTCCTCTGCCATCCACCCATACATTATCGGAACACTACTCATCTATTAAAAACAGGGAAATAAAATTTCTGCTCTTATTTTTTCTCCATAGGCCACTGTGCTCACCTCAGAAGATTTCATACCATGAAGCTTGCCTGCAACCTTACTGTGAACTAAACACTAGGTATAACTCTTTTTAAAGAGTCTCACCCTAAAGACACTGTTTGATTTACCATCTCACATTCAAAAATATGTGAAATTTGAAATGCTATAAAGTCTGAAACATTTTATCACAAGCATTTCAGAGACATGATTCTCTTGCTGCCTGGAGCACTGTTTCCCACCAGCCCAGGAAGGCAGGGAGAGCAGAAGATGAGGTATAAAGGTTGGAAAGCCCGCAAGCATAAGAGTGATCAGCCACTCTGGGAACCACCTCAGAAAGTATGTTCAACTTTAATTCCAGAAAACAGAAGCTTATACCCCTTGGGGAGTGACTGGGATGTTCCAAGCATAGGTGTAGATTACTGTTTAATACTAGGCAATTCAAGGATGCTCGATTTGCATTAAACAGGACATTCCTATCATATCAACAAGAAGAACAAGAACACAGAAGCAAATTATCCTATATTTGAAGGGAGGGGAGAGTTATCAGGGATCTGTGTCAAAGGCCATGTATCAAATTTGGTGGGTGGCATCTATGTCTAAAGACACTCTCCAGATGAAGTCAGGCAGAGAAAACTCAACCTTGCCATGGTTATACAACCAGGCCAGCAGCAGGGTCATCCAAGGAAGAGAAATCCTCCTTCCTCACATCTCAAAATTCAGTCTGGGTTGTGATGGTTTACAATAGAACCTGTGGAACAGTAGGTATGTGTACACAAAGAAACTTCTACAGGCTAAAACTGTTGTGTTACTTTCAGAGAACTTTCTCGCTGGTATTAGTTTACCATTCCCTCTATATTCATCCACTGGACTAAACTTTCCTTGTCTAAAGTGAGAATTGAAAACAGTAAATGCCGAGAATCAGGTTTATCAATAAGTCTTTCCTAAACACATTTTGTAATACTTTTGCATGTAATTGATATTTACCATTCATTGTATTCTTTTAAAAAATAAGTTTATTTACTTCATATTCCAATCATAATCCCCCCTCCCTTCTCTTCCCCACTCCTATTTTTCCTATTTCCCCTTCCCGTTCAGAAAGGGGAGGTCATTTCCATTGAGCTAGTTTTACAATTCTGTTGCATCTCAGTGGACCAAAGTACACAAAGGCCTTTCCACATCGCTTATACTCACAGAATTCCTCTCCAGTAAGGATACTTTTATGATGATGATGACTCTAGATTTGTGCAAGGCCTCACCATTTTAACACATTCATAAGTTTTTCCTCCATTATGAATCCTTTCATGATGATGAAGATTATACAAATGTGGAATGGTTTCACCATGGTAAAAGCACTCACAGGCTTTCTGTCCATTAGGATTTCTTTCATGAGTGTGGAGATTATTCTGAAGTCCAAAAGTTTTTTCACATTGGTTACAGTCAGACATCTTTCCAGTATGTGTTCCTTTATGTATTAGGAGATGTTATGTGCAAAGGCTTTGCCACATAGTTATATTCATATGGTTTCCCTCCAGAATGTGCTGTTGTCTTAGGAGATGATTGTTACATGCAAAGGCTTTATCACACTAATTACCCTCACAAGGCTTCTCTCCACTGTGTGTCTTTTCCTGTTTTAGGAGACTACTATGCTGTGCAAAGGGTTTATCACGTTGGGTATATTCATAAGGTTTCTTTCCAGTATGTGTTCTTTTATGTCTTATGAGATGACTGTTTTCTGCAAAGGCTTTACCACACTGGTTACATTCATAAGGTTTCTCTTTGGTGTGTGTTCTTTTATGGCTTAAGAGAGTACTGTTTTGTGCAAAGGCTTTACCACACTGGTTACATTCATAAGGTTTCTCACCAGTGTGTGTTCTTTTATGGCTTAAGAGAGTACTGTTTTGTGCAAAGGCTTTGCCACACTCATTACATTCATAAGGTTTCTCTCCAGTGTGTGTTCTTTTATGGCTCATGAGATGACTGTTTTTTGCAAAGGCTTTACCACACTGGTTACATTCATAAGGTTTCTCTTTGGTGTGTGTTCTTTTATGGCTTGTGAGAGGACTGTTTTGTGCAAAGGCTTTACCACACTGGTTACATTCATAAGGTTTCTCTCCAGTGTGTGTTCTTTTATGGCTTAAGAGAGTACTTTTTTTTGCAAAGGCTTTACCACACTGGCTACATTCATAAGGTTTCTCTCCAGTGTGTGTTCTTTTATGGCTTAAGAGAGTACTGTTTTCTGCAAAGGCTTTGCCACACTCATTACATTCATAAGGTTTCTCACCAGTGTGTGTTCTTTTATGGCTCATGAGATGACTATTTTTTGCAAAGGCTTTACCACACTCATTACATTCATAAGGTTTCTCTCCAGTGTGTGTTCTTTTATGGCTTATGAGATGACTGTTTTGTGCAAAGGCTTTACCACACTGGTTACATTCATAAGGTTTCTCTTTAGTGTGTGTTCTTTTATGGCTTAAGAGAGTACTGTTTTCTGCAAAGGCTTTGCCACACTCATTACATTCATAAGGTTTCTCTCCAGTGTGTGTTCTTTTATGGCTTAAGAGAGTACTGTTTTCTGCAAAGGCTTTGCCACAATCATTACATTCATAAGGTTTCTCTCCAGTATGTGTTCTTTGATGCCGTATGAGCTGACTGCTTTTTGCAAAGGCTTTACCACATTGATTACATTTGTAAGGCTTCTCTCCAGTGTGTGTTTTTTTATGCCATATAAGAACAGTGATATAGGGGAAGGTTTTCCCACATAGAGTGCATTTAAAGGGTTTCTCTCCAGTATGACTGCTTTCATGCCTGCAAAGAAAATTGGCACATGTGAAAGATTTACCACCGTCATTTCATTACACTAATAAATATATTTATCTATATGAATTAATTTTATAATTCAGTCTAATGGTAAAGAAGAATAAAATTTTAAAGTTTTTCACTTTATTTACATTCACGGTATTCCCCTTCATTATGGGTATTTTTGAAGATCCCTGCGGTGGTAAGAGCATTTGTTATGTGGATCACTTTTATAGCATCATTTTTCTACAAGAGGTTTTCTCCTATATATGAAGAGTATTTAAGAATTCAGAGTTTTACCACAGCAATCCAATTCACAAATTTTTGTCCTGTATGAATGATACTTCATTTACAAGTGAGCCACGACAAGCAGAAGTTCCAAATTCCTAGTATTCATAGGTATTTTCAGGAATATGAGTTTGCTGTTAAATTCTCAGTGAACTTGCAAAACCAATTAACAGTAACCATTTATCACATTCAGAAAATTTACTCACAGTGGGGACTACTACCAAATCAATTGTTCTTGGAAAAAGACAGGGACACTGCTTCTTTCAATATCCCTATGCTCATGTGTCTTAGAATCATTTTGACATATGATATACCAGTTTAATTTACAAAAATAATAAAGATTCCCACATTGAATTAACACAGTTTGTTTTTGTTCATCATAGACATGTCATATAGGGATTAAGGTTTCTCCACAACAATATTCTTGATTCTCCTAAGCTGCTCCTTTCACTAAACTTTACAATGTTACTGCACGAAAATTAGTAACACTGGTTCTACTATGTAATTTTTGCTTATTAGAAGGTTTTGGACACATACTGATCACCAATTCAGTGTGTACAACTCTTACAATATCTGAGTAGATAGAATGAGACTAAACAGATTGGTAGTTCAAGTCAGTAGCTGTAATGTCCATATGATTCAAATGGTATTTTTCTTACAATATTATTTTATTTTCTTCTATCTTAGAGGAGTGCCTTGTAAACACAAATCAGATACCTGACATTGAAGTACATGGAATTTTGAGATTTGAATGATCATCAGTACACTTAAAGCAGTGCTGTTTTTACACTGTTGCTTTTCTTTAAAACTTCCAGGACACAGCCATGTGTGCTGGTACATGCCTTCAATTCCAGCACTTGTGGAGGCAGAAGCAGGCAGATCTGTGTGATTTTGAGGTCAGGCTGGTCTAACAAGCAAGTCTAAGAAAGTCACAGATACCCAGAAAAAAATCTATTTCAAAAACAGAAAATAAAAAGCAGCCAACAAACAAACAAACAAATAAACAAAAAACACCAGACTTCCAGGACACATTAAAATTTAAGATTTATATCTGTATCAACATGCACATACAGTTACCTTTTATTACTTGTAGAACTTTGAAAATGTTCTTCAATATTATGGTCATCCCAATTGTAGCCTAAAATATAGTATGAGAAAATATATATTATTGGAAATATCATGTTATTATTAAGGCAAAACTTAAATCACTATCTTCTGTGACCCTTAGAACCATGCCTGATTTATTTACCTCATTCCTCCTCATTCAAAATTGGAATTACAGAAGAGGATCAATAACAAAGTAAAAGTTGTCTCTTTATTTTAAAAGTGCAAGAAAAATTGCAGTCTTACCTATAACAGTGAGGTTTTCACAGGTCTCTAGCATCACATCTTTGTAGAGTTGCTTCTGGGAAGGTTCCAGCAAGGCCCACTCTTCTTGGCTGAATTTCACATGCACATCATTGAAGGTCACTGAATTCTAAAATATGGCATATATTTGTACAACAGCAACAGTGGCAACAATATAATTTATACATCATTGTCAATATAATCATATAATTCTACTGCTTCTTCAATTTATTTTCTGACACAGAAGTGCGAATGTTATACAGTTGGGTGCTGTGTGTGATGTGAAGTAGGGGAGATGAAAAAGCCTAAAGGTTAGATTGAAAAAAAAAAAGGCGTGCTTCAAAAACCTGTGTTTCATCAGTTTGTAAGACATGAATATAAAGTAGCCATTAGTTGGGTTCTTGATCAATCTATGAATCATCTTCAGTTACTTGGGTGAGTAGGTCAGGGCCCTGTCATGAGACAGGTGGAAGGACAAAACACAGTCATGATATTTTATATAGCAACAAATGAGGTGTGTTGATCAGGGGACACTGAACAGATGGGTAACATCAGTCAAAAGACAACATGGTACTGAATATTATGTTTTGACCAGGGCTCAGGGATGTGGCATATCAGCATGTGAAGAGGGGGGCTCATATATTTGTGGAAGGGAAAGTGGACTACAGTGAATACATGGATAAAAATAATGTGAGTGGCAAGCAACAACAATCATAGCCAATAACACCATATTTCTGAGTGACCAGACAAAAGAAAAGGAATAGAACACGTGATTATTCTTTGATCATTGTTTTGTATATCCTCCTTACTAAATAATGTAGTCTATAGATTAAAAATAAAGATTAAAACTTTTCTATTAAAAAAGAAGTGTTAATGTTATCACTAAGTCATTTTAGAAGAAAACGGAATAACAAGTTTTAACTGTATCATATCTGAACTTTTTGAAGAGGATATAGCTTTGGAATACACATGGCAATTAATGTGGACAAAGACAAACAGAGAGAAGAGTGTGAAATAGAGATAGAGACATAGAGACAGAGACACAGAGAGAGAGATTAACAGATGAACAATACTATGTACAGATCAGAGAAATTTATTAACAGTTACTAACTACAAAAAATGGTGGACAAGCTGGGTGTATTCTGTCATGCCTTCAATTCTATCACTCAGAAGGCAGATGCAGGTGTATCTTATTTAATTGGATGTCAACATTATCTATTCAAAGAGTTCAGGACAGCCAGACCTATATAGTAAGACAGAGCCTCCTCTAAAAGTCAATCAAACAAACACAAAATATTGAAAGAACTCAGAGGTCTTTACTGAAGCTTCTACAAGGAATTATACATTCACTCCTGTTGTATATTTATTCTCCAGAAATCTGCACTGCCCCAGCTTAAACTGTAACTTCAATGATATCTTACTAAAAGGGAATGCATGTTGAAACAGCTAAAAATAGAAAGATGAAAATATTAACAATGTAAATGCTGATCATAAATAAGCAACATCAAACAGGACAGATGGCTCAGCAGTGGGGGGTTCTTGCTGCTCTTTCAAATAATTGGGCTCAATTGTCAATGATTACCTGGGACCCACTACTATCAATTGCTATAATTTCATGAGTTCTGAAGACATCTTCAGACTACTGTGAGGATTAGGCACACAAGAGGTGCATATTCATGCATATTCATGCATACAATCAAAATACACATATTCAGTAAAAATTAAAAATAGATCTCAGATGGTTGGGCTGATTGCATACTGTGTCTGATAAGCTGGAGACTGCATGGCGTCCAATAGTTGGATCTGTGGGTCCCAAATGACTGTGTTTCAAATGTAAGAAGAAAACCAATGATGAGGGAAACAATAGTGTCCAACCTCAGAGCACCCAGCTAATCTCTGGGAAAGTTCCTGGGATCTTGCATCAGGAATAAGGTTTTCAAACAAATGGACCCAAGAAGCAAGCAGGAGTAGCTATTCTAATATCTAATAAAATAGACTTTCAACCAAAATTATTTGAAAGGGATGAGGAAGGGGGGAATCCAAGATGGCGGTGCCAGGAAGACATTGGGTCTGAGGAGTAGGACAGCAATGTTGGTACAGCAACTAAAAGACTGAACTCTGGGCCCTTAAACAACAAAGATCCTTTTTCCCAGGTGAGAGGAAACTCCACGTTGTGGGAGTCAGTCAGGTCCACTCTCAGGTCACTCATCGAGAACTGGAAAGATATCCTGGGTTGCAGGATACACCTTTGTGTCCTGATAACCTTTCCAGAGCCCCAGTCTAGAAAAAAAAAAAAAAAAAAAAACAGGGAAGAGGAAATCAGGTCTGACCTCAGGTCACCCAGTCTATCCCTGGAAAGGTCCTGCAGATTGGTAGGTGCACAGCCGCCAGGCCTGAGTGGGCCTCCAGCCGCTAGCCTTTCATGCCCTACTCTCCATCACAGACAGAACAGTGTGCCCCAGGACACTAGAGGCTAGGTTTCCCTGTCTGGAGAAAATCCCACAGGCAGGGAAACAGCAGGTCCCAGCTTAGAGAACTCAGCCAACTCCCACACACACTACAACCACCATACACAGGAACATTCTTGGAAAAGTTCTCAGCTTCTTTCCCAGTCACCAGCTTGGAGCCATCATTGGCAAGCACCTACGTATTCTACACACCACGTCAAACACCACAGACTGAGTCTTCCTATTGGGAGAAAACCCAAAGGTGGGGAAAATATCTGGCCCTACCTCAGGACACCTAGCTCCAGAAATGTTTCTGGTTATACACAGGCTCCACACTCTAGCCTCTTGCTTCACACATGAGAGTAATTCTCATGTGCCACTGATTACCACTTGGGTACAGGAAGAGAGCTCCAAACTCAGACCTCCAGAAGCCTGGGTTCCTGAGATCAACCCCAGATACTGCCCAAGGGACAACCAGTTATCTCTAACTAAACTGACCAAACCCAGGGCACCCAGGTTACAGAAGCAGCTCACTAAATTTACATCAAAAAACCCAGTAGCAGGGCAGATGTCTCCAGGACTTCTTTGGGTGAGAGGAGAGCCCCCTTGACTAATACAGACCACAATTACCACTCAGGTCTGTACATCTGTGGCAATTCCTGAAAAACACCTGCCATTCAGTGACTGTACCCCAAAAGCTGAGGAGGCCTCCTTTGGGAAAAATTACCTTCCTGCCAAGGGGATTCTCCACACCACAAGATTCCAGGAAGCACCAGAAACTAACACCCAACACCTAAGATAGCCAAATGGGTAGAGTGTAAAATCTCAACGAACAAAAGACACAGCAATATGGCATCTCCAGAACCCAGTTATCCTGGGGCAAGTAGCCCTGGACACACTAGCATAAGTAAAATTATAAAAGATAACCTTACATCTATGCTTAAGAAGAGAATAATAGAGGAAATAAATAAACTATGTAAAGAACTAGAGGAAGATAGTCAGTCTATCAAGATCTGCAAAGAAATGGAAGAAGATAAAGACAAACAGATTATGGCCATCCATAAAGAAATACAGGAAGTTCCAGCCAAACAGAAGAAATACTTAAATCACTGAAAGAAATTAAAGAAACAGAAGATTGTTCAAACAAACAGCTGAAGGAATTGAAGGAAAATACAGTCAGACAGGTGAAGTAATTCAACAAAACAGCTCAAGATCTGAAGATAGAATTGGAAAAATGAAAGAAAACACAAATGAAGGATATTCTGGAGAGAAAGAATTTAGGGAAGAAAACAGGAACTACAGAGATAAGCACAACCTATTGACATGGTTATAACTATAAGAGATGGAAGAAAGAATCTCAACTGTGAAAGACACAATAGAAGGAATCAATGTATCCATCAAAGAAAATGTTAAATCTAAAAAATTCTTGACACAGACCATCCAAGAAATCCAAGAAAACATGAAAAGACAAAACCTAAGAATAATAGGAATAGAGGAAAAAGATTCCCTCCTACAAGGCCCAGAAAATATTTTCAGCAAAATCATAAAATAAAAAATCCCCAACTTAAGGAAGAGGTCTATAAGAACACAAGAGGCCTACAGAACACCCAACAAAATAGACCAGAAAAGAAAATCCTCCCACCACATAATAATAAAAACAGTAAGTATACAGAACAAAGAAAAATTCTAAAAGCTGCAAGGGAAAAAGGCCAAGTAACATATAATGGCAAACCCATCAGAATCACACCTGACTTCTCAACAGAGACTATGAAAGCTAAAAGGGCCTGGACAGATATCATCCAGACCCTAAGAGAACATAGATTTTAGCCCAGGCTACTATACCCTCATAGACTCTCAGTCTTCCTAGATTGAGAAAACGAGATTTTCAATGACAAAAGCAAATTTTAACAATACCTACACACAAATCCAGTGTTACAGAAGACACTAGATGGAAAAATACAACCCAAGAAACCAACTACTTTCAAGAAAACACAGGAAATAATTAATCTCACTACAGCAAAACAAAAAGTAGCCAAGCACACAAACTTACTATCACAGTCAATATCAAAACCAAAGGATCTAACAGCCACTGGTCATTAATCTCTCTCAATGGACTCAATTCTCCAATAAAAAGATGCAGACTAACAGAATGGATGCCTAAATAAGACCCAACAATCTGCTGCATACAAGAAACACACCTAAGTCACAAGATATTACCTGAGGGTAAAGTTCTGGTAGACATTTTTCCAAGAAAATGGAACCAAGAATCAAGCAAGAGTAGCCATTCTAATATCTGATAAAATAGACTTTCAAACAAAATTAATAAAAAAAGAGATGGGGAAGGACACTTCATATACATCAAGGGAAAAATTCCACCAGGAAGATATCACAATCCTGAACATCCATGCCCCAAATACAAAGGCACCCATGTTTATAAAAGAAACATTAATAAAACTTAAACCATACATAGATCACCATACATTAATAGTGGGAGACTTCAACATCCCACTCTCAAAAAAGAACAGGTTGACAAAACAGAGAACAAAAGAAACAATATCTCTAACAGTGGTCATGAATCAAATGGACCTAACAGACATCTACAGAACCTTACACTCAAACACAAAAGAATTTACCTTCTTCTCAGCACCTCATGGAACCTCTCCAAAATAGACCACATAGTTGGTCACAAAGCAAGCCTCAACAGATACAAGAAGATTGAAATAATCCCTTGTATCCTATTTGATCACCATGGAATAAAGCTGGACCTTAACAACAACAGAAATATCAAAAAGCCTACACAAACATGGAAACTGAACAACTCACTACTAAATGACAGCTGGGTCAGGGAAGAAATAAAGAAAGAAATTAAAGTCTTCCTAGAATTCAATGCAAATGAAGACACCAGATACCGAAACTTATGGGACATGATGAAAGCAGTGCTAAAAGGAAAGTTCACAGCACTGAGTGCTTTCAAGAAGAAATTTGAAAAATCTCATTTAAGAAACTTAATGGCTTAGCTAAAAGCCCTAGGGGAAAAAAAGAAGAGACACATTTTAAAAAAGGAATAGATGACTGGAAATAATCAAACTCAGGGCTGAAATCAATCAATTAGAAACAAATAAAACAATTAAAAGAATCAATGAAACCAAGAGCTCGTTCTTTGAGAAAATGAGGAAGATAGACAAACCCTTAGCAAAACTAATTAAAAGGCAGAGAGACACCATCCAAATTAACAAAATCAGAAAAGTAAAGGGGGAGAAAACAATAGACACTGAGGAAATCCAAACAATTAGGACTTACTTCAAAAGTCTCTATGCCACAAACTTTGAAAATCTAAATAAAATGGACAATTTTCTTGATCAATTCCACTTACCAAAGCTGAATCAAGACCAGGTAAATCAACTAAATAGTCCTATATCTCCTAAGGAAATAGAAGCATTCATCAAAATTCTCAGATTCACGAAAAGCCCAGGGCCAGGTGGTTTCAGTGCAGAATTCTACCAGACCATCAAAGAAGAGCTAACACCAGTTCTCTTCAATCTATTCCACAAAATAGAAACATAAGGAACACTACCAAACTTATTCATTGAAGCCACAGTCACCTTGGTACCTAAACCTCACAAAGACCCAACAAAGAAAGTGTGTTTCAGGCCAATCTCCCATATGAACATTGATGCAAAAATACTCAACAAAATACTTTGCAAACCGAATACAAGAACACATCAAAGATATCATTCAGTATGACCATGTAGGCTTCATTCCAGGCATGCAGGGGTGGTTCAATATACAGAAATCCATCAATGTGATCCACCATATTAACAAACTGAAAGAAAAAAAAAACATATGATAATCTCCTTAGATGCTGAAAATGCATTTGACAAAATCCGCATCCATTTATGTTTAAAGTATTGAGATATCAGGGATACAAGGCACATACCTAAATACAGTAAAAGCAATATACAGCAAACCTATAGCCAACATCAAACTAAATGGAGAGAAACTTAAATCAATCCCACGAAATCAGAAACAAGACAAGGCTGCCCAGTATACCTGAGTGACCCCAAAAAATTCTACCAGGAACTCCTAAAGCTGACAAACAGTTTTAGCAAAATGGCTGTATACAAAATCAACTAAAAAATAAGTAGCCCTCCTGTATACAAAAGACAAAAGGGCTGAGAAAGAAATTAGGTAAACAACACCCTTCACAATAGTCAAAAGGACATAAAGTACCTTGGTGGGACCCAAAACAAGGAAGGCACAAACTTGTATGAAAAAAAATTCAAGTCTCTAAAGAAAGAATTAGAAAAAGATATCAGAAGATAGAAAGTACTCACGTGCTCATGGCTTGGAAGGATTAACATAGTAAAATGATCCTCTTACCAAAACCAATCTACAGATTTAATGCAATTCCTCTCACATTACCAACACAATTCTTTACAGACCTTGAAAGAAAAATGCTCAACTTCATATGGAATAACAAGAAACCCAGAATTGCTAAAGCAATCCTCCATAATAAAAGATCTTCTGGAGGTATCTCCATCACTGTTCTCAAGCTTTACTATAGAGCAAGAGTAATAAAAACTGCATGGTACTGGTAGAGAAACCAATTGGTGGATCAACGGAATCAGATAGAAGTCCCAGAAATATATCCACACACTATGGACTCCTGATTTTTGACAAAGATGCCAAAACCATACAGTGGAAAAAGATAGCATCTTCAACAAAAGGTGCTGGTCTAACTGGATGTCTACATGTAGGAAAATACAAATAGATCCATATTTATCACTCTGCACAAAACTAAAGTTCAGGTGGATCAAAGACCTCAGTATAAAACCAGACATACTAACCCTGTTAGAAGAAAAAGTGAAGAAGAACCTTGAACTCATTGGAACAGGAGACAACTTCCTGAACAGAACTTCAACAGTACAGGCTCTAAGAGCAACAATCAATAAATGGGACCTCATGAAACTGAAAAACTTCTATAAGTCAAAGGAAACTGTTGTCAAAACAAAATGACTGCCTGCAGATTGGGAAAGGATCTTCACCAACCCTATATCTGACAGAAGGTTAATATCCAGTATTTATAAAGATTTCAAGAAGTTAAACACCAATAAATCAAGTAACCCAAATTAAAAAATGTGGTACAGAGCTAAACAGAGGATTCTCAATAGAGGAATATAGAATGGCAGGGAAACACTTAAAAAATGTTCAACATGCTTAGTCATCAGGGAAATGCTAATCAAAACCATCCTGAGATTTCACCTTACACCCATCAAAATGACTGAGACAAATAACTCAAGTGACAACTCATGCTGGATAGGATTTGGAGAAAGGGGAACCCTCCTTCATTGCTGGTGGGAATGTAAACTTATACAACCACTTTACAAATCAACCTGACACTTTCTCAGACAATTAGGAATAGCACTTCCTCAAGATCCAGCTATACCATATATCCTAAGCATATATCCAAAGGGCACTCAAGTATGCAACAAGGACATCTGCTCAACTATGTTTGTAATAGCTTTATTTGTAATAGCCAGAAGCTGGAAACAGCACAGATGGCCTCAGTTGAGAAATGGATACAGAAATTGTGGTATATCTATATGATGGAATATTACTCAGCAATGAAAAACAAGGAAAACATGAAATTTGCAGGTAAATGGTGGGAAATGGAAAAGATCATCCTGAATGAGGTATCCCAGAAGCAGAAAGACTCTCAGGGTATATACTCACTCATAAGTGGATATAGGATATAAAATATAGGATAAAAATACTAAAATCTGTACACCTAAGGAAGTTAATCAGGAAGGAGTATGCTGGCTAAGATGCTCAAACCCCATGCAGAAAGGCAAAGAGGATGGATATCAGATGAGGGAGAATACAGGGACAGGACATCCATCTGAGCCTACCACAGAGGGCCTTTGAAAGGCTCTACCCTGCAGGGTGTCAAGGCAGATGCTGAGACTCATAGCCAAACTTTGGGCAGAGTGCAGGGAATCTTATGGAAGAACTGGGAGATAGTAAACCTGGAGAGGACAGGAGCTCCACAAGGACAGCAACAGTTCCAAAAATTCTGGGCACAGGGTCTTTTTGAAACTGATACGCCAGCCAAGGACCACTCATGGAGATGGCCTGAAACCCTGCACAAAAGGTAGCCTATGAAAGTTCAGTATCCAAGTGGGCTTCATAGTAATGGGGACAGGGACTGTCTCTGACAGGAACTCATTGGCCTGCTCTTTGATCACCTCCCATTGAGGGGGATCAGCCATGCCAGGCCACAGAAGAAGACAATGCAGCCACTCCTAATGAGATCTGATAGACTAGGATCAGAGTGAAGGGGAGGAGGACCACCTTTATCAGTGGACTGGGAAAGGGATAGGGGTGGGAAAGATGGAGGGTGGGATTGGGAGGGAGGAAGGAGGGAGGTACAGGGGGAGATCCAAATTAAATAAACTGTTATTAATAAAAATTTAAAAAGAACACAATAAAATGTTGAAAGATTTTTTAAAAAACTATGCTGTTACACATATTTTCAAACTTTCAAAATATTGCCTGATATCAGTTATTGCTCTTAAATAAAAATAAATAAAAATAAATAAAAAATAAATAAATAAATAAATAGAAATGAGGAAGGATACTTCATACTCATCAAAGGAAAATTCCACCAAGATAGCATCTGTATTCTGAACAATGCTCCAAATAAAGGACAACCACATTTGTAAAATAAACATTAATAAAACTTAAAGAACATATCAATCACCATACATTAATAGTTGGAGAGGTCAGCATATCACTATCATCAAGGGACAGAGCAATGGAAAAGAACTTAAACTGAGAGATAATAACACAAATGGATGTCATGAATCAAATGGACCTAACAGATATCTAGAGAATTTTTAATAAAACAGAAAAGAATATATCTTCTTTCAGCACCTCATGGACCCTTCTCCAAAACTGAACATACAGTAGGTACAAACAAACTCAACAGATACAATAAGATTGAAATAATATCTTGTATCCTATCAGACCATGATGGACTAAAGACAAACCTCAAAAATAACAGAACTAACAAAATGCCTACACACATGTGGGAACTGAACAACTCCTACTCAATGAAATCTAGGTCAGGAAGAAATAAAAAAGAACTTCCTACAATTCAATGAAAATGAAGTAATCATACCCAAACTCAATAGAATGCAATGAAAGAAGTCTCTAAGAGGACTTTTTAGCAGTAAAGGCCTTCATAAGCTATTGGAGACATCCCATACAGGCAACTGAATGGCACACTTGAAAGCCCTAGAAAAAAAAAGCAGTCAACAGGAGTAGACTATTAGGACTAACCAAACTCAGGGCTGAAATCAATAAATTAGAAACAAAGAGAATAATTCAAAGAATCAACAAAACCAAGGGCTAGTTCTTTGAGAAAATCAAATAGATAGACAAACTCTTAGTCAAACTAAGTAAAAGGCAGAAAGACAATCCAAATCAACAAAGTCTGAAAGGAAGAGGGAGAGATAACAGACACTGAGAAAATCCAAAGAACCATTAGCTATTATGTCAAAAGCCTATATGCCACAAAATTTAAAAATCTAAAGAAATAACAATTCTCTTGTTAGATTCCAATTGACCAAGTTGAATCAAAATCAGGTAAATATATTAAATAGTCTTATATGGCCTAAATAAATAGAAACAGCCAAAATCCTAAACCACCACCACCACCAAAACCACCCACCAACAATTGAGACACAAAAAAAACAAGCAAGATGAATCAGGCACAAGAAGACCTTCAATGAAGAGTCAAAACCGATATTCTTCAAATTATTCCACAAAATAGAAATGGATGCAACATGACCAAACTCCTTTTGTAAGACCACAGTCACCTTGATAAATCCTCAAAGACCCCCAAAAGAAAGAGAACTTCAGACCAATCTCTTTTATGAACAATGATGCAAAAATACTCAATAAAATAATCATAAACCAAATCCAAGAACATATCAAAGATATCATCCACCATTACCAAGTAGGCTTCATCCCAGGCATGCAGGATAGTTCAATATAGGGAATCTTAATCCATCATATAAACAAATTAAAAAAAAAAAAACAGGATCATTTCCTTAGATGCTGAAAAAACATTTGACAATATCCAACAGTTATTCTTGTTTAAAGTCTTGAGAGACTGGGGACAGAGGCACAGATCTAAAAATAGTAAAGACAATATACAGCAATCCTATAGTAACATCAAACTAAATGGAAAGAAAGTTAAATCAATTCCACTGAACTCAGGGACAAGACAAGGCCACACACTCTCTCCAAATCTCTTCAGTACAGTACTCAAAGTCCTATCTAGGGCAATAAGACAACTAAAGGAGATCAAGGGGATACAAATTGATAAGGAAGAAATCAAAGTATTGCTATTCACATATATGACAGTATATAAAAGTGACCCCAAATATTCTACTGTAGGAACTCCTACAGTTGAAAAACACTTTATCAAAGTGGTTGGATATAAAGTTAACTCAAAAAAAAAAAAAATCAGTAGCACTCCTGGATACAAAAGACAAATGGACTGAGAAAGAAATAGGGAGAAAACACCCTTCACAATAGGCAGGAAAAAAAAAAAAAAACATAATGTATCTTTGAGTTATCCTCAACAAGCAAGTGAAAAACCTGCATGAAAAAAAAAAAAAAAAAAAAAAAACAAAAAAACTTTAAGCCTCTGAAGAAAGAAATTGAAAAAGATACCAGAAAATAGAAATATCTCTCATGCTCATGGATCAGTAAGATCAACATAGTAAAAATTGCCATCTTACCAAAAACAATCTACAGATTCAATGATATTCCCATCAAAATATCAAAACAATTCAATAAGGAAATTGAAAGAACAATTCTCAGCTTCATATGAAAAAATAAAAAAGCCAGAATAGCTAAAACAATCCTGTACAATAGGAGATCTTCAGTAGGTATCACCATTCTTCATCTCAAGGTAATAAAAATAAGGTAATAGTAATAAAAACTGCATGGTACTCTAATAAAAACAATCAGTGGATCAATGGAATTGAAGTGAAGCCCATAAAAAAACCCACACACCTATGGCCATTTGATTTTTTTGACAAAGAAGCCAAAACCATGCAATGGAAAATGGAAAAAGGACAGCATCTTCAACAAATGGTGCTGGTCAAACCTGAAGTTTATATGTGGAAAAATGAAAATAGATCCATATTTATCACCCTGCACTAAACTGCAGTCCAAGTTGTTCAAAGACCTCAACATAAAATCAGATACACTAAATCTGTTATGAAAAAAAAAAAAAAAAAAAGTGGGAAAGATCCTCGACCTCATTGGCATACAAGGTAACTTCCTCAACAGAACACCAAGAACACTTGCTCTAAGATCAAGAATTAATGAATAGGATCTCATGAAACAAAAAGCTTCTATGAAGCAAAGAACTCTGTCAATAGAACAAAATGACAGCCTACAGTCTGACAAAAGATCTTCACCAACCCTTCATACAACAGAGAGGGCTAATAAACAAGATATATAAAGAGTTCAAGAAATTAAACTCCAACAATCCAAATAATCCACTTTAAAACTGGGGTACAGAACTAAACAGAGTATTCTCCACAGAGGAATATCAAATGGTGGACATTAAATGCTCAATATTTGTAGTCATAATGAAAATGCAAATGACATTCCATCTTAAACCCATCATGGCCTAGGTAAAACCTGAAGTGACAGCAAGCTAGTGAGAATGTGGAGAAAGAGGAATACTCCTCCATTGCTGGTGGGAGTGCAAATTTATACAACCACTTTAGAAATCAATCTGATGCTTTCTCAGACAATTGGAAACAGTGTTACTTCAAGACTCAGCTCTACCATTCCTGGGCATATATCAAAAAGATGCTCCACCATTCAACAAAGATATTTGCTCAACTATGTTCATAGCATCTATATTCATAATAGCCAGAATAGTGAAACAAACTACATGTCTCTCAAATGAACCATTGTTTTACAGAAATTGTGGTACATTTACACAGTGGAATGCTACTCGGGTATTTAAGAAAGAAAAAAGGAAACCATCATTTCAGAAATGATTATCCTAAGTGAGTTATTCCAAAACCAGAAAGACATGCACAGTATATACTCATTTGTAAGTGGATAATGGCCATAATATAGGATAAACATACTACAATCTGCAGACCTAAAGGAGGTAAATAAAAAGGAGGACCCTATGGAGGATGGTCAATTCTTATTCAAAAGGGCAAATAGAATCGACACCAGAAGTGACAGAGGAGAGGGAATAGCGTGAGATGAGAGCCTAACATATATATATTCTCTGAAAGACTCTACCCAGCAGGGGTTCAAAGCAGATGCTAAGACTCACAGTCAAACTTTGGGTAGAGCACAGGAAATCAGAGGAAAGAGTGGGGAGATAGAATGTAGAAGGACCCAGAGCTGGCAGGACCTCCATAAGAAGACCAACAAGGACAACAAATCTGGGCCCATGGGACTTGGAGAGACTGATGTACCCACCAAAGACCATTCATGTAGAGGACCCAGACTGCTGCTCAAATGATGCTGATAGGGAGCTCAGTCTCCATGTGGGTTCCATAATAAGGGGCGAAGGTGCTGGCTCTGACATGGACTCTGTTGTCTGCTATTGGATCACTTCCCCTTGGTGGAGGGTGCATTGCTATGCCACAGAGGAAGAGGATGCAGGCAGTCCTTGTGAGACTTGGTAGGGTGGGTTCAGATGGTAGGAGAGGAGGGCTCCCTGTATCTGAGATATAGGAAATGGGATAAGGGGGAAAGAAGAATGGAGGGTGAGACTAGGAAGAGACAAGGGAGAGGATTACAATTGGGATGTTAAGTGGATAAATTATTTTAATTTAATTAATTTATTTATTACAACGTGTTCACTTTGTATCCTTACCATAGCCCCCTCCCTCATCTCCTCCCAGTCCCACCCACCCTTCTTCTTCTCATGCTATGTCCTTTATCTAGTCTCCTAATTGGGGAGGAACTCCTTCCCTTCTAGCTTATCAGGTCTCATCAAGTATGGCTGCATCATCTTCCTCTGTGGCCTTGAAAGGTTGCACCACCCAGAAGGAGGTGATCAAAGACTCAAGTTCATGTCAGAGAATAAATTATAAAAAAAATTAAATTAAAAATAAATTAAATGTGAATAAAGCAAACAAATAAAATTAAAAAACAAATACAAAAGATAAGAAGAGTGTCACACACCTACAATTCAATGACTCAGAAAGCTCAGATAGTGTTAGTGTCGTGAATAAATGCCATCCTAAGAAATTGAATATACTCGCTGCCAAATTTCAAATGCAATATGTGGATGAAGATCAGCACAAAAACCTATGCTTACATATTCAAAACAAAATACCTAAAACCCTATATTCCAGGCTCATCAGCCAATGATGGTGATGTTGATGCCAGGCATGTTGGCCTAAATTTAAGCCCAACACTCCACTGGAGTTAGAGCTGTAAGTTTAAAACCAGCCTGGTCTACATACAAGCTTTCAGGACAGGCAGGGCTACACAGAAACTTTTTCTTCGATGTCAAAAACAGAAACATCATTTTCTCTGGGAGCCTTTTGATTCAATCAAATAATTCTGACCAAATTTGCTAAAGGATTACTGTCATATGATGATGAAAATATAGTCTAATTTCAATGATCCTAAAATTCTGAAATAGCTCATACACTGTTCAAATGTCCAAAGTCTCCTTTAACACACAAGAAAATCTCTTGGCTGCTACGTCTTGAAACATCAGAAACAAGTTACATCATTCCAACATATGCACAGAATACCCCTTCCCATTCCAATATAGAGCAATGTGTACATAGTTGGGGAGGACTGGACCAAGGAAAGAAGATTAGCAAGGAAAATAACAAATCCTGTTGCTGTTTCAAAAGGTTTAAACGGTCCTATCCCGGCAATGTCTCATACATCTCCAAGTTTGGTTACTCCGACTCCCTACAGGCAGCACTCTATAGTAAGTGTCTCATAACTTAGGTATCTCGACATATTGTAGTGTCAAGATGGAACTCAGACTTCACCCTTCCTGCTTCATGCAAATGAACCTTTACAGTATCTTCATTGGGGATCTGACTCTCCAAAACACAGATGACTGACACAATGCTGAACTGAAACCACAAATAAAGTCTCTATTACTGTAAATTTTGCATCTTTATTGTTTCCAGAACCAGCAGAACATGGGTGAGCCAGTCAAGTTGGATTCTAAATCTGGATGGACAAATTGGGATGGACTGTGCCACAGTTGGACCACATTTGGAACAGCTTTTATATGAAATTCCTTCCTGGCACTAGGAATCACTTTGCTTACTCCTTCCATTAATAGAAGAATTAGCCAGAGGGAGTATTACTCTATGGACACCATCATAGGCTTCAAATCAAGAGCTAGAACTATCTCTTGGATAATCTCCCTGAAAATTCCTGCCTCTCTTTCAGCACGTGACTGCCACCTGAAACTACCAAGTTCTGCTTTTCTCTACAAACCAAAGAATTTACATTTATTTCTGCTCTACTTGTCTCTTTCTTTGACTGTGGTCCTGAACATCTCACTAATAACCATTCAACAGATTCAATATTCCATCTAAGACATCCAGCCCACTATTTTTAACTTCTGCCTTACTCAATTTCAAGGCATGGGCAGAATAAGTATGATTTGCAACTAAAATATCACACAAATGACCTCTAGCTTAATTTTTCATGGAGTCTATTTTTCACTGAAATCCTTTGACATGGACTTCTGCTGTCTGCAATAATCTCATCACTCTATCTTCTAGGTCCTACCAGAAAATCTAATGAAGCTTTGTATAAAACTTTCTAATGCTTTTACCATCTTAAATCTTGATGTTTTGCACATTCCTTAAAAAGAAAACATTCCAAGGTTCTGTCCAGCAACAAAATCATTCTGTGCATATAATTTTTTGTTCTAATTTGCTACTTTGTTGCTGTGACTAAATCCCCTAACCAAAAGCCACTCAGGTCATGAATGGGATTTCTTGTTTAGTTTGGTACTGTCAGATCATAGTCCACTGTTTTGGGAGCTTAGCATAGAAAATTAAGCTTGAAGAAAATTAAGACAAAAGCCATGGGTAAATGTTTCCTAGGTTGGTTTCTTGCTTCATCACTGTCTCATGCTCAGGTAGTTGTCTTATGAAGCTCAGGCTCACTTGCTTAGGGATATTGCATCTCTCAGTGGAAGAGCCTTCCCACATCAATCATCTATCAGCACAATATCTCACAGATATAGCAAACAACTTCAATGATGAGGGCATGTCATTTATTGAGGCTCCCTCAGATGACTGCAGGCTTTAAAATGTTGACAACTGAAGTTAATAAGGACAAAGAGACAACAATATAGGAGAAAGTTTTAAAAACCCCAAAACAGTGTGTTAATTTTATCAGTCACTTAAGAAGCAAAAACCAAGACATTGATGATTGCAACAACTTGAAAACACAGATATACCAAGAAATGAGAAGAGGCAAGCCTGTAGGATCAAGAAGAGAAAATTAAAACTGTTTCTCTAAATCAAGTTTCCAAATCAACAAAAACTAAGGAATTATAGCATAATATAATAAATTTTCAGAAGGCAAAAATATGTAAAGGTATATGACTTTCAAGAGAAACAATATAGTTAGATTATAACTGATTAAATCACACAATATACCTAGCACCCTTGCCAAAAGCAAACACAAAGATAGACCTATAAATATAACATAGTCCTATAAGCAAATACAATAGGATTATATTCAAAATCAAAATAAAAGAAATCGCTGGCCATTACTCAACTTGTGCAATCTGGTTATTTCCTTTGGCAACAATAAAATATGTATTGGAGGTGGAGGGCTATTCCAATTGAAGAGCTTCCATTAAAGCATACAAATATTTCAATATTAGATAAATGATTTTGCCTACTAAAATTATCTCATATTCTTATGATAAAGCAAAAGATATCTGTTAGAATCACTTGGAATCCATATTATTTTCTATGACTGGATATATGTCTGCATCAGTGTAAGAAAATGGAAACTTCTCAAGCCAAGTGGAAGAAAGCAGAATTTTAAAGAAACTGTGTTTGTATTATATGCTTAAACATCTTTTTTGCAGTAATTGCTTTAACAATCAATATCATGTTCATGTAGTTTGTTTTAATATCTTTTTCTTGTGCTGTCAGCTATGTGTGTATATTCAGTATGTGCTGTGGTATGTGGTATGAATAAATTCCATATAGAAATCCAGGCAAAACATAATCAAACAATTGGAGGAAACCAATAATTTCCTTAAATAAAGCCATGAAACAACAAACATTTGAGGGATATGAGGCTTTGCAGGATTAGGGTGAAGTCTGACATCTCTGGATAGCCACTTATTTACATTCAGTCTGTGATGGTGAACTCTGTTTTCTCAGTGAAGGGCCTAAAAATCTGCCTCCTGATCTATATGACCCTGGGTCATATAAAGAGCCTCACATAGACCTCAGGGTAGATTATTAGGCAAACCCTTTCCTGTGAAGACAACTGCTTGAACAAGCATCTGGGAATTCCCAGAAATGGATCACCCTGCTAAGGATCTTTGTCTTCAGCAGTGACTTTCAACTATACTCAGAGATTTTTTTTTTCCCCACATATAGGATAATTGAGTACTGTGTTCTCCTTCTTGTGATAGAACTATTCTACTGCATGGAAAATGAGGCATGGTAGCACTATATGTAAGCCAAGTATCCTTGACCCCTAGACCCCAGCAAATCAGACATTTATCCTCAAAATCCTTCCCTCTGCACAAGGTTTATAAGTCCCTGACTTCAAATAAACAAATTGTGGGTGCATGCATGCTGGCTGGTTGTATGCTACCTGATACAAGCAGCCTTCCATCATTGTCCCTGAGATTCATCATTCATCCCTCTCTGGGCCTGCTCAGTGACCCACTGGGCCTAGGCCTCACTGGATCTGGATCTCACCAGTCAACCAAGTCAACCAAGCATGGACTTTCACCTGCACATCTGAGGTGAAAGTCTTCAGAGCAAGGCACAGCAGCTTAACTGAGAATAGTAAGACTTTGCTATTATCATAGGCTCTGGAACACCAGAATTTCCACTACCACTGCTGATTTCATTGTAACAGTCAATAGAAAATTCTTTCCTCACTCCAGCCTAGTGAACATGGGTGTTGCCCTAAAGTGGTCTAGCTGCCTTTGAGAGAAATGGAACCACCATTCTCCATCTATAATCTGATCTCCAGGCCTCTCCCGAATGGAGAATGACAGAATGAAACACGTTCTGGAAATATGGAAATAGAAGTAATAAAGAAAGCACAAACAAGCTGGCCATGGTGGTGCACACCATTGATCCCAGAACTTGAGTAGGCAGAGGCAGATAGATCTCTGTGACATTGAGGCGGGCCTGGTCTAAAAACAAAGTCCAAGAGAGCCAATGCTACACAGAGAATTCCAGCCTCAAAAAACCAAAAGAAAATTATTTTAAAAAAAAACCAAACAAACAACAACCAAAAAAAGAAAGTTAGGGAATCCTGGAAATGAAAAATTTAAAGACTATAACAAGGAACTACAGAGGCAAGGTTCCCACTCAAAACAGAGATCAAGAGAGATATATATGCAGTGAAAACAAATAGAAGAAATGGAAGACAGGTGTGTGTATACACTCCTTTAATACCAGAACTCAGGGAGGCAGAAACCAATGGACTGTTGGGAGTTCAAGGCCAGCCTGTTCTACAAAGTGACAGCAAAGGCTATAAAAAGCAAACCTGTCTGAAAATAAAATAAAACAACAGTAAAAAGAACAGAAAAAAAAGACGAAATAGATACATGTGTCAAAGAAAATCTTAAATCTAAAAGTTCTCTATCACAAAACATCCAGGAACTCTGGGATATTATGAAAAGACAAAACATGCTAATGATCTGATTAGCAGAAGAAGGATGAGATCAAAGGTCCAGAAGATATTTTCAGCAAAATCATACAAGAAAAAAATTGATAAAACAGGGTCAAATGAAAGGGGAGGAGGTCCTTCCCTATCAGTAGACTTGGAAAGGGGCAGGAAGGAGACCAGGGAGGGAGTGTGGGGTTAGGGAGGGAATGAGGGAGCAAGATACAGCGGGGACACAGAGTTAACAAGATGTAACTAAAAAGAAAAATAAAATTAAAAAAAAAAAAGAAAATGCCTATCAAGGCACAAACAGCATACAAAACACCAAAGAGACCAGAAAAGAAAGTCCTCTTACCAGAATAATCAAAACTTTAAATATACAGCACAAGGAAAGAATATGAAAAGCTGCAACAGAAAAAAATAAATAAAACAGACCACACTAACCAATCAAACTACAAAACAAAAACAAAAAAACAAACAAACAAAAAACGAAAAAACAACAAAAAACAAAAAACAACCAAGAATTAAATAAAGGCAGATCTTTGAAATTAATTTTGTGTTCTCAGTAAAGATGCTGGAAGTTGAAGGGCTTAGACAGTGTGCTTCTGACTCTTAAACTAGTACAGAAGTGAAGACAAATTACTAACCATGCCCAGAAACTTTCAATCAGCAAATGGAGAAAATAAGATGTTTCATGATAAGGTCAAATTTAAACAATATGTATGTATAAATATAGCCCAACACAGGGTGCTAAAACCACCACCACCACCACCACCAAAATACCAGGATTTACAATCACTGTTTGTTGATATCTCTTAACACCATTGACCCAAATTCACCAATAAAAAGACACGGGCTCACAAAATGGATGAAAAAACAGAATCCAACCTTCTTCTAAACACATCAAACACAGCTTCACATCAAGATAGATATTATCTCAAGGTAAAGTGTTGGAAAAGATATTCCAAATAAATGGACTAGAGTATCAAGCCCATATAGCAATTTTAATATCTAACAAAACAGATTTCAAAAACAACTAAACAAAAATATGGTAAAAGACATGATATATTAAAATAAAACATCCAGCAATATAACATATCAATACTTAACATCTATGCCCCAAACACAAGAGTACCCAACTTATAAAAGAAACCCTTCTGTTGCTTGCATCACATCCTGCCCCTCATAAACTGATAGGGGAAGGCTTCAATATATGACTCTCACCAAAATGAACAGAGAAATCCTCCAGTTAACTAACATCAAAAAACTAAATATACCCAAATGATGTTTAGAGAACATCCACCCAAGCACAAAAGATTATTCCCTCTTCTCATCAACTCATATACTATTCTCCAAAATTGATGATATACTTGAACAGTGGAAGTCTCAAAATATATAAGAAACTTGCAATAAGTGTTTGAAATGAATACATAACATATCAAAACTCATAGTACACAATAGAAGTGTTGGCCAGAAGACAATTCATAGCACTAAGTACATTCAGAAAAAAATCAGAAATATCTCTTACTAGCAACTTAACATCACACATAAATACTGTAGAACAAAAAGAAGTAAACATAACTAAAAGGAGTAGATAGTGAGAAACTGTTGAACTGTGTCTTTACTGGTTAAACTGAATGTTTCCACAGGAAAAGAATGGTGGATCCTATCAAAATTGATAATGATTAAATTTGAATAGTAGAGATCTCCTGAATAAGCAGTGGTAACTGTTCCTCAGGCAGCTTGGTCATTGAGTCCACACAAACTTACAAAGACTAGTGTTTTCTTTTTAAATAAAAAGGATACTTTTTTGTTTCATATTAAAAACAGTTAAGACGTTTAAAAGTTTTAAGTAAATTCAAAGGTATAAACTTGTTTGAGTTGGAATAATTTGGAGTGAATATAAAATTTTTGAGCAGTGTGGTGATAGACAGTGCCTTTAATTCCAGCAGAGACAAGCAGTTCACTATTAATTAGTTCTTTTCTAAATTCAGGAGTTACAATGACAGGGTGTTGGTGGTTCATAGCCTTAATCCCAGCATTTGGGAGGTACATGCCTTTTACGTACCGCCTGGGAGGCAGAGGCAGGCACATAGGATTTACATTGATTCCACTTAAAAGCTACTTGTAAAAGACAGGCTGAAAATCAAAGTAAATGTCCTTTGTTATCTAGAAATAAATACAGTTGAAGGTATATTTGTAAACTTTCAAAGATTTTTTTTAAACTTAGATGGAGAGATTATACTTTTTCTATTTCCAAAAACCATTTTGTCCTATAAAAGATATAACTGCCTGAAAAGGAACTATCCTCACCCCAGAATTAGGTATGGGGCAGGGTTTTGATGTAATTTTTTCAGGAGAATAAAAACATCCAAATAAAGAATATGGAGTCCACTGGAAACATGGAACTTCTAAAGAAAAAGAACAGATCACCAAAAGATTATGCCCAAAGAAAAGGAGTAAACTGGCCAAGTGGTATCACCCACCTTCATGTTGTCTCCTCTGCCTTCTACAGACATAAGTGCAAATTGTCGTTATATGCTTGTTAAAGGACAACACGAAATCTCTATCTCATATCAGAAAAGCCACCTGGTAAGAAACAGAGGAAAACAGAAAAATAAGTGACAATTCTATTGCCACTAATCTCATAATCTTCTGGCATGATGTGACTTCTATACTTAGCACAAACTTCAACAGTCAAGAATGCACAGTATTTGTGAAAAAATGAGGGGATAAGAGAAAAAGCCAAAAACATAAGCCTAAAATATAGCCAAGTTTATATGAAAAGGCCTAAGGAAACTCTAACATGAAAAATGTGCACTGGATCAGAGATACCTTTGATTTTTTTAATTTAATACAATTAAATAAACACAGATTTCACAACTCCTACAAGACAAACTCAAAGTGACACCTAAACTGCTATATTTATGACCCTCCTGCTATTACTAATCTCCTTTCCAGAGAGTCCTTTTTCTCTGGAAGTCTCTTGGAAAATGGAGACGATAATAAAGATGGGTTATGGCTTGCAGTCCCTCATGTTCCCTTGTGGGTTCAAGCATAGCCCTGCCCTCACCAACACTCACACACAAAACAATGTTGGAGAATAATTTAATATCTGTTTCTTGCTGCATGGATTATTTCACAAGATGTGGAATCTTCCGTTTCCACTTATCTAAATCCAGGCACACCTGACACTGACAAAATTTTGCATCTCAAAAAATCCTTTTGAACCCAGGAATTGAATTTCGCTGAATCACACCATTGTGCCCGTTGGTAGTTGAAAGGTAAAAAATAAATTTAAAAAAAAGTAAGCAAGTATTGCTTAATGATGACCACCACCACTTTTTTTTTTTTTTTTTACCAGTTTCAAAACTATTTGTAAAATTTGTTACACAAAACCATGTGTGGAATATAACATGCAGCATTTCTAGAAATGAGACCTTCAGTTTTCCAATCTATCTATCTAAAGCACAGCAAAAGCAATGCCTGGGTGTGCACACTAGATAGTGATACTATAAGCACCACAATTTTCTACTACCCAAGACACAGGGTGCCCTCCTCCTTGGACAGTCAACACTCAAGAAGGGTCAGAGGACAAGGATCTCTGCTGAAGTCACCACATGGAAAACAACAGAATCAGAGTCTGAACCACAGCCCATCTTGGTCAAAGCAGAATAGGCTGTGATAGCTTAGCAGACTTGCTCTGCCTGGCCTGGGAACAATGGCCCCTCACTCACCATGGCATGGGATCTGGTCTCATTCACAGCTCCCTACAGCTACATCAGAGGACAATCCCAGAACAAACCCACAAGCTACCTCCCACTGTTGTTCCTGACTGCTAGGCCCATTCAGACTTCCTCATTAGCTTGGACAATACAGCTGAGTCTCAGGACAGTAGTAGTTCTTCTACCAGTGGATCAAAGATCAAATGATGCAGATAGCAGAGGTATTCTAGCTTTGCCCCAACCCCTAGGGGCACACAGAACCCTAGTGTTGTTATAAAAGAATGAAAATCCCAATTGTTTGATTTTACCAATACAGATCCAGGAGCTAGGTACTGGGGAAAAAACTTGCTAATTCAGAAAGGCAGATAAAGCACACATCTGACCTTGCTACTCACCTCACATCTAAGAGGAAAAAGCTCCAAAAGCTCACCAATTCAGATGACAGCTCAGGGGGGATAGGCCAAAAGAACCCAAGGCCAAAGGCTTTCTAGCTCAAAGCTCAAAAAGCCCAAAAGCTACCAAGCTAAAACTCTTTCCACTGTTGTACTCTGTCTTAAATACATTTCAGCTGAAACTTCCAATTACTCTTTAATCCCTGTCAGCTGGTTTCTTGCTTTGCCTCTTGAGGTAGGGTTAACATTATTTCATCCTGTGCACAGAGAGCTTTTAAATTAAAGGTATGTTCCCAGGGCTGATGGAATCATACCATAATCACCTTTTTAGAATAAACAGAAAATTCTTGGAATTAAGGTTTGTGTTAGGGCTCAACCATACCGAACAAAGCGCAGGATTTTACAGTTCACAATCTAAGGGATCACACTGGGATCAAATATCCTGCAACACCCTCATCTTGGAAATGATTTAAAATTCAATATTCCACTCTCCCAGGGCACCTGTTCATTTTCCAAGATACAGGTAATTTACGTTACACACTCAGTGTCCAGTGAATTCATGTCTACCTCATAGTTAGGATGTCCTTTAGCGAAGCTTCAGTCAAAGCCAAAGAGTAACAACCATTAAAGAAACAAATGGCCATGAATTTGAAAGAAAGGAGTAGTTAATAGGAGCTCAATGAAAATGAGATATAAAACAAAAAGGATACGGCTGTTCCTAGGTATGTTGGAGTAGAAAGTTTTTTATAGACAGAGTAGAGAACAGAGTCAAACACAGGGAATTCTGGGACAGTCTAGAGTTGACATGACGCTGAGCCATGTGAAACGAGAGGAGAGAGGAAAGTGGAGAGCCAGAACAAAGGGCCAGGAGGATAAATGATAAATGAAAAATACCAGGTAACCAAAACGTTTAGAATACATAAGGTGGACAGCTGGGAGAAGGTCAGCTCAACTCCGGGGCTAGAGAACTGTGTTTGACACCCATACCTTGTAACAGGTAAGGGCTGAGGGATGCTGGGAGAACCTGACAGCCACATCTGCTTTGATTGTTAAGTAGCCACCTTAATGATTCATCCCAGCATTTGAGAAGTAAGAGTAGAGAGGAATGAGAAGGTTAAAAAAATTTCATTATAACCTCAAAAATTATTTTTAAAAGTTGAAAATGGCTGTATGATCCAATATTCTTCAGGGAATATATATTAGGGCACACAAAGTATTACTCACACCTTTTCTCTCAGGTTGTGCATTTTCAAATGGGGGGAGGGGAAAGCATTCCTGTTAGGCACTACCACCCAACTTTGTCCAGATCTTCTGTGTGTTTGAACTAGTGTAACTGTAAAAATTTGCTTTCCAGAAACAAGTTCAGCAAGTAATCCATAATCTTGATTCTCTTTGTGTCTGACTCCCAGCCCTAAGTATACACTTTTCACATTTACTGACCATCTAAAATTGATTACCATTATCATTGCCATCTTCCCTCCTCCCCCTCCCTTTCTGTGTTGTGACAACACCAGCTTCAAAGTAGGTCAGTGATCTCAATTCTTACACAGGTCCCTCTTTATTTGTAATCACCCACCTCCAAACAAACAAACAAAACGCAGGGAGGTCAGTGGACACTCATTCACGGATCTCTTTTACTTCACACTGACCAGTCAGAGCCCACCTGAAAAGAGTTGCAGGGTTGTGTTCTAGGCACTGAGCAGTAGAGGTAGCATTCAGTGTTTAAATAAAGTGTAAACTACATAACATTTGAAAGACTAATCTATAGGAGACATTGCTTTAAACAAAAACAAAAATCAAAGCACTAGAGAAAAAGGAATGAAATTCTTAATGACTGGGGATTATCAGAGAATATTAACTAATAAGAGACTAGAGCAGTGATGCATCAACAAAATAAAATTTAATAATACCAACAACTGACTTATTTATTTATTATGTATACAGTGTTCTGCATGCATGTACACTTGCACACCAGAAGAGAGCACCAGATCTCATTATAGATGCGAGCCACCATGTGGTTGGTGGGAATTGAACTCCTGACCTCTGGAAGAGCATCCAGTGCTCTTATCCTCGGGATTGAAAAATAAAACATATAGGCATACTGACTTTGCAAACACAGACCATTCCCTTGTAGAGGGAAAGCCATTAATAAAATACTGTTGAATGTTGTCCCTGTTTATATTAGCTGCTGAGACCTGTAACCTGACAGACACAGCTTTAGCCAATAGCCTGTGTCTCAATTTTGAACTGACAGAACTGTATCAATGAGGATTGTACATATGGGCATATGTATAATCTTAATTCAAAATTCAATATTCACTGGATCAAGTTACCTGACCTAAACTAAACACCCACCAATCTGGTCTGTTTTCACTCACAATCATAAATTAATAAGTACATGTTGGGAAGTTACAAATTAAAAAACCTCACCCTGCCACATTTCTAGATAATCCTGGTGAGCAAACATGTGTATATCAGGATCCTATTCTCTAACAGGCCTGGTTAACATACTGCTCATCTGTGGATTGATTTATAGGCAGTCTTCCCTCAGCTAAATTCTAACTGGAGCCAGTAGTTTCTCAGCAATAGGAAATCCTTTCCATCATCAGCTCTACTCTTCTATATCACAGCTTGATATTGGAGTGCTCTCTGACACAGGGCATACCATTTACAACCCCCACAAAATCCACATGGATCTTTTAGAACTGAGAGAACCTACATGACACCCCCAAAGGCCACCAAGAACTAGGCCTTAACAGGTCACCTAAAAGTCACCAGACTAGTGACTCTACTATAAGGTCACCAGGAATTGGGGCATGTTATAAGATTCCCTACCAAAGGAACAGCATGAGGATAACCACAAGGAAGGGAAGGTATCTCATCTCAAAGTGGGGCATTTGTGCTGAGCAGCCTACCAACCTTATAGTAGAAGATTCAATGACACAGAAAATACCTAACATTCCTGAGGCCTACAGATAGCTCGCTCAATGTTGGCTATTTTAGCTAGCCATTCATTTTGTAAAAAGCTTGCCCGTGCTGAATGTCACCCAATTCTGTAACTGTTAAACTGGAACTTCCTGGTCCTTCCTAAAACCCCAATCAAAACCCTGCCATGCAGCTGCTCAGGGCGATCCTCTCTGATCCACTGTGTTGGTGATGTTAGAGAGACCAAGCTTAATCCCAAATAAAACGCTTTGCTCTTGCATATGTGGTCTGGCTCCTGGTGATCTTTGGTGACCCTAAGATCTGGCCATAACATATGGGTTCTCATATTGGATCCCCAAGTCTCCCAAGCACGCTGGACACATGGAGCTGAACAACAGCCAGTAATTGAGCACTCTGTCTGTGTCTGTCTGTGTCTTTCTCTGTTTCTCTAGTTTGTTTTTTTGGGACTCGAGGCAAAATGTGTAATATGTGTCATCAGAAAGGTTAGAGCTGATGCTCTGGACAGCTGTGGGCCAGAGGGGGCCTGGAAAGAAGGGGTAGTGAGTTTTCTGTGATCTCTGAACCTCAGAGAGGATGGATGTGCCCCTATCTGTAAAGTGTGGTAGAGTACCCAGTTTTCTGTGATCTCTGGATCTTTGGACAAGGACAATGCAGGTAGCTCCTGCATCGGGGATTCACTGATATCCTACTTTCATTTTTTTCCACTGCAGGAGTGGTGGAATCTGCTGTCTGGCTCTGTGTATTTTTCTGCTGCACAAGCAATGAGATCTAGCTGTTTGTGTCTTGTTTAACTGTTTTGTCCCTCGCTGCCAATATTTTGTCTCTGGGACTGACTGAGGTCATAGGACAGAATCCTTCTATCCCTCTAGACTTGATTCTTTCCCATTTCAGGGAAGCTTGAGCCATGCTCCACAGGCACCAGTGAGAGTGGCGAGGAGGTGCCAAGGAATGGATACAGTATGTGGAGCCCCAGGCTTAGCACCTCTGCCAAAGTTCTCTGGTTTCTGGTCTGGCAGAGCTTAGCCACTACTCTGGTCTCGAGTCTGGCAGAGCTTGGCCACTGCTGTGGAGTCTAATCTGACAGAGAGTAGCTGCTGCTGTAGTCTCTGGTCTGGCAGAGTTTGCCTGGTGCTTTGGCCTCTGGTCTGGCAGAGATCAACAGATACATTGTTGCTCCATTCTCTGGTCTGGTTGAATGCAGGTCACCATTCTAAACTCTGGTGGAGTTGGATTGATCCTGATTTCAGGGTAGGCCACCACTAATGGAACAGATAGAGGGTCCATAGAGAGAGAGGCTACTGTTCTGAGTTTTGGTATTTTCTCCTTCTTCCATTATCTTTGAGCACATTGTACCCAGTACATTTTTTCCTTTGTTGTTCTTTTCTTTTGTTTGCTTGTGATGGTCTCAGTGGGCCAGTGATCAAAGAGCTGTGCTCCATTGTGACTTTGCCTTCCTCATGCTCCCAACACTACAAGCTTGGGCACCTCTGGTCACTAGTGGGAACACATATTTCCACAGGTTTGGCTAGGAAGGCTCGGTTGGAGAGGGGTCTGTATGCAGAAAATCCTGCTGGGCTGGACCTTGTTGCCTCCTTGCTATCTCTATGAGGAAGGTCGCTGACCTGAGGTTAGCTCTGGCTTGGAACAATGACTGCCAAATAATGTTCTTAGATGAAAGGTATTGTAGTTATTACTATTCTTATTATTTGGTTAGGATCCTCTGTAGCCCAGCCTGGCCTTAAACTAAACAGATATAAAATGACCTTGAATTTCTGATCCTTCTGCTCCACCTCTTATCAACTGAGCTACACTCCCAATCCCACAAACTTCTTTTTTTGAGCCATAGGTGGCTTCAACAAAGAACTGAACCGAACTCAAATAGGGAAGGCTTGGCTCCACTGAGCTCCTGGGTCTGAGCCTGTGTACTGGCACTGTGCCAAGAATACCCACCTGAGTACCTTGACATCTCACTTATTAGCCTGGCTGTACTTATGAGATTGTCACCTGAGAATGAATCCAATTCTTTTTTAGTCGAGGTCTCATACTGGCAACTAAAAGAATTTTGTTAGAAAATCTTAGAAAGCACATGTATGATTGTGGTGTGCATGGGTAGGGAACCTCTGTCAATGTGCTCCCCAAAGTGCTAAAGGACGTAAGCATGGGGAATGGGGAGGGATAGATGAGGAATTCTCTATGTCTGAGTATCTACCCCTCCCCCCCAGAAAGTGAGTTGCTTTACTTAATCACCAATGCAAGAAAAAAAAAATAGCTAGAATGCATTTGAGGTTCAAGGTTTAGAAGTGAGGCTGCAGGGGTTCTTTTGGCAATGCTTTTGAAGAACTGCATCCATTCAAGTGCAATGTTTGTAAATTCACACTGAGCAAGGAAGGCAGGGAAGGGAAGGGGAGGGAAGGAGAATAAAAAGGAGGACAGGGGAGGAACATGTTCAAACTATTCCTGTCAAGAAAACAAAAAGGAAAAAAATCTTAATGAAGTCCCACTTTTTGTATGTGTGCCCAAGAATTTTTATTATTTATTTAATTTTTTTGTTAAATATTTTTTTAATTTTTTAAACTTTTATTAATTACACTTTATTCACTTTGTATCCCCCCATAAACCCCTCCTTCCTCCCCTCCTAATCCCACCTACCTTTCCCTTTCTTCATGAATGCTCCTCCCCAAGTCCACTGATAGGGGAGGTCCCCCTCTCCTTCCTTCTGATCTTAGTCTGTTAGGTCTCATCAGGAGTGGCTGCATTGTCTTCCTCTGTGGCCTGAGATCAAACAGCAGGCCAATCAGTTTATTTTAGAGGCAGTCCCTCTTCCCATTACTATGTAACCCACTTGGACACTAACTGTCATGGGCTACATCTGTGCAGGGGTTCTAGGTTATCTCCATGCATGGTAATTGGTTGGAGTATGAGTCTCTGGAAAGACCCTGGTGTTCAAATTTTCTCATTCTGTTGCTCTCCTTGTGGAGTTTCTGTCCTCTCCAGATCATACTATTTCCCACTTCTTTCATAAGATTCCATGTACTCTGCCCAACAGTTGGCCATAAGTCTCAGCATCTGCTTTGATAGTCTGCAGGGCAGAGCCTTTTAGAGGGCCTCTGTGGCAGGTTCCTAACTTGTTTCCTGTTTTCTTCTTCTTCTCATGTCCATCCTCTTTGCCTTACAGGATAGGAATTGAGCGTTTTAGTCAGGACCCTCCCTCTTGATTAGTTTCTTTAGATGTACAGATTTTAGTAGGTTTATCCTATATTATATGTCTATATGAGTGAGTATATACCGTGTGCCAAGAATTTTTAAGTTGTGTTTATGTGTACATTCCTTTCATCATATTTACATATATACTCTAAACGTTTGCTGAATAATGGTGTTTCAATGTTTTTCCCACATTTCAACTGAATTATTTTTGGGCACTAAATCTAAACCCAATTCTTATCAATATTTGGAGGTTTTACTTGTTTTGAATGTGTGGTTTTATTTTCTTAATTAACAGTGTATACACAGTCCCTTACACCGGGGTCATCATATTTGGGTCTCTAACAAAGTAATGAAAAACAATAAATAGTACTAATAATGTTAACGACTAAAATGAAAATAACTGAGTGCTTTGTACAATGATCTCAGATGCTCTTTTCAGACAGGACATTTTATGATGAATTTTTTTTCATGAGGCACAAAATGCCTGCTAAGCTTAAGGCTTCTTTACAACATTCTCTTGAAAACAAGGTTCAAGATGCATCCTGAAGTCATAACATCAAATGATGTACAGAGAGGACATAATCACCTTTGCAGATATGGTCTCCTAGGGATAAGTATGGTAGGATTCAAAGCTCAGGACACTTTCTGTGGATATGACTTCTCATAAAACCTAATGAAAAAAATTGATTCATCCCAGAAAATGAACATGTACATAAAACCAACTACATATAAAGCAGGTAAATGTCAGGAGAAGGGCCAGGTTAAAAACTAACACCAAATAAGTATCACTGTTGCTGTATCTGGAATTTCTACCTTATTTGGAATGCAGAGACAAGAAGACTGTTAACCCTTGTATTGAAGGAAGTGCATCTGCATAAAGAAAAGCAATGTTTCGATTCTCCTGTTCTTTTTTTCTCCTCCCCTTCCTCCTCCTTCCTTACCTCCTATATGTGAAGCAAATGTTCTACCTCTGACTTGTATTCCTGCCTTCTGTACAAAACAGGCAGAAACAGATAGTCTTTGGATATAATGAAGCCAGATGCTAAATCTCACTAAAGCTTAAAGGAAGTAACTTGTTATGGGATAAATTAAAGAGAACACAGAGAAGGCAACAGGCATAGAGTAGGCTGTCCTAGTAACAGCAGTAAAAGAACAAGATAAAAAGACTCCAGAAAGTTTTTTACAGATGGCACGATGGCTGGCATTAACAAATAAAATGCTACATGCTCCCATCCTTTAGGTGGGAATTCTGTATTACTATCAGATTGTGAAGACTTTGTTAAAGTAATTTACTTTTTAAAAGGTTATTTGTCCTTCTACAGATAGTCATTGTGAATTAGGTACCCAATACTCTGCTAAGTCCTGAACACACAAAAATGATTGATGTAAACACCACTCTTTCTCTATAAGCTTACAGTCTTGTGGGGTAATCCACCATAAACAAACCCATAGACCATGCATAGAAATGTATACATCACTATAAATTCCACTATGAAACCTAAAGGAAAGCAAGAGGTACCTAACACCCCAGAAAAGATAAAGAACATACATACTCAAAGGCTGAGAGATGAGAACATTTTAGTTCAGTAGGTGAAATGAAAGAAGGTAATTTGTTTTCAGTATACTAGGGAAGAAAAAAGGAATGATGATGATGATGATGATGATGATGATGAGGATGATGAGGATAATAATAATAATAGGTTAAAGAAGGATGGTAGCCATCCCTCTCTGCTGCTGCTGTTCTTTTCATCCTTGCACCCTCTCATGTGACTCTATGCCCTCTAGTGGTGACGGGAGGCAACTTCTCCATCATTTCTCTCTGGAACTGTTGATGGTTTAATCAGCAGAGCCTGCAGGGCTGGTGGCCTCCAGGGAGAGCCCATGAGGGGGAGGCTCTGGCAGGGTGACTCCAGGAAGTGACCATGCTTCCTCAGCCAGGTTCCGGATGGAACTCGGAACCCCGGTTGCCAGGTAACGGGAGGCCAGCAGCAGCAACAGCAGCCTGGACAGACCAGCCGGTCCAGAGGAGCTGGAGAGATGAGTCTGTTCTGTTTCCAGACCTCCACAGGCTCAGGTCTCAGAGAAGACAGCGGTGGTCGCCTGTGCCGCTGCTGGAGACATGTGGTGCGCTCCCTGACACATTTCTGGCCTGTTCCCCACTGGGAGACCAAGGTAACCAGGGCTGTCCTGCAGCAGGGAAGCTTTCTGGTCCACCCCACCCCCCATCCACTGCGATCACAGCCTGGGAGAGTGTTCCTGTTGGGACACTGAGGAACGCTTTTCATGCCTGCTTCCCGCTTAGGTGTAGGGAAAGGGGTCATTGGTGCCCCTTGGGGTTTGCACACTTAAAGCCTTCCTCCTGCCCTGGTCCTTCCTCATAGCAAAAGGTAGTGAGCCTTCCTTCATGGCATCCTCATGCTCAGCAATGATCACATGGACTATGTGGAGCAGATTATTCCCTATTTGCCCACCTTCTGGCCCTTTATCCAAAGATTGCCACCATCTGGTTGGTTCTGGACCTGATGCTGAAAAGGCAGGAGAGTGGTTCCACCAGGGATCTAGCCAGCTCTCAGATCTTCTCCTGCTGTTTCCCAGGGCCAGTGCCCTGTGCCCTCACAGAACCGGACCTGTGAGTCCCAGCAGCCTGAGTCCCAGGCCAGACCCCTTAAAGTGACATGGCCAAACATGGGCGATTGTGGCAGGGGTGGGGCTCTAACAGGTGCCATTCACCTTCCCCAGGGGATGTCACACACCACCCTTTCTCATGCCCTGAGCGACCTTTCCCCGTTTGTGTAAAGGATTCTGGACCCCATTTGCGGTGTTTGTTATGGATGGAGCCCCTAGCACCCCCAAACCCATCCCTGGGAAGATTCTAATAGTTCCTTCTAGATGTTTGGGTGGCTTGGGGACACGGGGCCTTAGGGATAACACCCCCGTGGAATGTCACAGGTATATATCCTTCAGGCGGAAAAGCAGACAAAGACATGAGTAGGCTTTGGGTGGACGGGGAGGTGAGCAGGAAGGGGCGTTTAGGGCCAGGGTGGAGGGCCAATTTTGGCCAGGAGCCGCACCTTTGGGGTTCTCTCCCTAGGGACTGTCCTCGCGACCTCACCTGCTGGTAGAGGACAGAGGTTTCCCACTGGGGTCCTGGGTTTTGATCAGCAGAGAGAGAGACAAAAAAGGAAAGGCTCTGGGGGATACCAATGCCCCCCTCGCAGTTCCAAAGAGAGGCCAGGCTCCCGACACCATGTCCCTCTGCCCTGCTCTCATCCACAGTGCCATCTTCTTGTTCTTGTCCTAGTGGCTGCAAAAATTCCCCCAGGATTTCTCTGGGGCCCCCGGACCTGGCCATCATGAGACGGCTGCTGGACTATGCCAGGATCCATGTGCCCACTGCAGATTTGGACTGCCAATCTGGAGAGATCCTCCGGGCAATGGATAAGCCCTAGATAAGATGAAGCCCGAGAAGGAGGAGGAGGATGAGGAGGAGGATGAGGACCCGAGGGAGGCACCTGGTGAGGCAGCAGCTGATTCCAACCTCGTGTCCCACAGAGGAAGTGTCCTGAAGCTCTGGCCAAGGAAGCAGAGGAGGAAGACTGTCAAATCGACTGTCCTGCGGGTAGGAGAGGGGCCTGTGCCTTCCCTGGCATGGAGAGGCCATCTTGGGTTATCTCACCCCATTCTGCGTGCCTTCAGGCTGCTCCCTTATCCCAGATGACGGCTCTCCCCTTTCTTTGCTCAGATCTGGGGCTACTTGGGGCCTCAACTGCAGAGCTGTCCATGCAAGACACCTTGGTGGCACAGGAGAAACGGAGCCTGGTTTTGGGGGCAGATGCTAAGCCTGAAGAGGATGCTGAGATCCTGGATCCCATGGCTGCAGGATCCCCAGTCTTGCCAGAAGCTGGACCAGTGCAACCTCTAGCTTTAGCATCAGAGGACGCACAGGCCCTTGTGGACTTGGTGGATGAGCTACTGTTTCTCTCCACTGTAGTGCACTTGGGGGCACCCATTCCCCTGTCCCCGCTGCCCAAGGTAGACATATATTTGGTACAATTGCTGGCTGAGCTGCACCCAGCGCCTGCTCCCCTTAGAGAAAAGATTCCCTTAATTTTGTATATTTTTAAATTGCTGTTTTTCACTCTTGTGTTATTGTTGTTGGTTTCATATTATTATTATTTAAAAGGTGTTGCTTACTCAACTTAAGTGATGTATTCAGAGATGGGGCCTCCCCATCGGCCCACAGTGGGTGGCTTAGCCAACGGGTATGGTGCCTGTTTTTGTCGAGAGTTTCCTGCGAGTTGGGCATGTGCATCCATCTATAGAAGATGCTGCCAAGTGTGTAGTTGGTGCTCAGGGGGTCTACTGGGATAGATTGGGCCCCAGAAAAAAAAGCCCAACAGGGCCAGTGCTTGACAGCAGAATTTTGGGGCCACAGCTGGGCCAAGAGCTAGGCTCTGAGGACCAGGAACAGGAACAGGAACAGTACCAGGACCCAGCTCTGTGGACACTATCCCTGAGGGGGAAAAAACCCCTATAATTTGAGATACAGAGTACATTTTGGGGGATCATTTAAATACATGATATTTCTACATAGCCATGCCTGTTTTAGAACTCAGTCTTTGGAGCTGGGCATGGTGGCACACACCTGTAATCCCAGCACTCAGGGAAAAAGAGACTTGAATTTGAGGCAAGCCAGGTCTACAAAGTAAGTCAAGGACAGCCAAGACTACACAAGGAAATTCTGTCTAAAAAACAAACAAATAAATGAAGGAACAAACACAAAAGAGAGCTCACTGTGTGGACCAAGCTGACCATAATCTCAGAAAGATTAGGTTGCCATGGACTCCCAGGTCTAGGATGACAGGGATGCACCTCTGAGCAAAGCTAAGATATTTTTTAATGACTTATTCTTGAATCAAGGAATGAAAGGATAAAATAAGATGTACAAAGGTAACATTTTTTCTTCTAATGAACAAACAGTAATAAGTCTTCAAATTCTATATTTATTTACAATTGCAAAATCATTTCTGATGTTGTCAGTAAGTGGGTTTTCTCCTTTGCTTTAATTTCATCCATTGAAAAATGTTTGAGTATGTATGTGCCAGTGAGAGGACAACTTATTGCTGTTTACTATCTGTTTACAACCCATATATGAGTTTTCGACATGAAACCCAAAGAATGTTTTGGCCAGTGAAAAAACTGGCCCTTATTTAGGTTTAAAATTATTTATGTATGTACTAGTGTGTGAATTTATATATACAAAGGCCCAAGTATAGAAATATTAGAAAAATTCTATAGGAGAAATATTGGCTACCTAGAAATTGAGCTCAAATCATCAGGCTTAGAAACAACCAACTATTCCCACTGAGACAATTCTCTGACATTCACTTGTAGATCTGAGACAGTGTTATGAGCAAGTCTTTACTCCTAAGAATGAACTAACACATCCCAAAAAATGACAGCATTATATCATTTTAATTTGTACATAGTAATTATTATTATTATTATTAATTTCATGTTTTTCCATCCTTATATGACAACAGGTTTATAATCTGGATAGAAGACAATATTTTACTGATGTAATATTTCAATTAAGTTTATTTGAGTATCAATGAACTTAGTGGGGAATGTCTGTGGTAAGCAAAACTGCCAACTTGACTTTGAACATCATATACCAATGACCAACATAAACCCCACAAAGCTCTCACCAAGTCTTCACACATCTGTCATGGTCTAAGAACCCATACTAGCATTGCACACACACAACATGTTTTTTTAATAAATATGATTGCTGTTACATTATTTAGCACCCCTAGATAATTCTCTCAGAAGGCAGTACTTCAACAATAGGTGCCGTATAGTAACTAATGGGAACATGAAGAAGAATGGAAATTCAAACTATATACATACATACAGTCATACATTCATACACACTAATAAGCATTTTAACATTAACGTTGGTAAAAATAGAACACATTGGGGGAAAATCTTCCACCCTTGGACGTGTACTCAGATGGCTGACACATGATAATCAAGATTCCAAATGCAGTTTTGCCTAATTACTGACAACCAAATCAGACTTGAAAAAAATATCTTAAAGGAATTTGTGAAAATGTAAAACAAAATCACCACACTTTCTCAGAGACCCTTCATTGAAAAGCATGATCACACTCTATCTGATATTAATAAGCAATGGATCACATAGATGATGGCAATCCCATTCTATACTTTGCAGCAGAAAAATATCTATCACCAAGTAGAAATGCATTAGATCAACAACAGCCACAGAAAGAATATCAGAAAGATCTAATAAGCTTCTGTGATTGGATTTGATATGCATACAGCAAACTTCAATACCTACACCAATGTTTCAAAATATAGAACACAAACCACAATTGGTGATCTCCTCCATTACATTATAAGTGAACATGGTAAATAATTTACTTCCTCCAAAGCTATGATGAAAAACACATCAAAAATGTTTCTTTTCATGATTAGATTCTTAGGGTGTATAGATTTTAGTTTGTTTATCCTGTATTATATGTCTAATACCCACTTATGAGTGAGTATATACCCTGTGTGTCTTTATGCTCCTGGGATACCTCACTCAGGATGATCTTTTCTAGATCCCAACATTTTCCTGCCAATTTCATGATTTTCTCATTTTTAAATGCTGAGTAGTATTCCCTTGTGTAAATGTACCACAATTTCTGTAATTATTCCTCAACTGTGGGGCATCTGGGTTGTTTCCAGCTTCTGGCTATTACAAAGAAAACAGCTACAAACATGGTTGAGCAAATGACCTTGTTGTATACTTGAGCATATTTTGGACATGTGCTGGATCTTGAGATAGCACTATTCCTAATTTTCTGAGAAAGTGCCAGATTGATTTCCAAAGTGGTTGTACAAGTTTACATTCCCACCAGCAGTGGAGGAGTGTTCCCCTTTCTGCACATCCTCTCCAGCATATGTTGTCACTTGAGTTTTTTATCTTATCCATTCTGATAGGTGTAATGAGAAATCTTGGGGTCATTTGATTTGCATTTTCCTCTGATAACTAAGAAAGACTTTTGAGGGGACAGAAGTTCTACAAGGAGAGCAACAGATGAAAAAAATACTGGGCACAGGGGTCTTTTCTGAGACTGATGGAACATGCATGGAAATAACCTAGAACCCCTACAACCCCTTTCCCAGATGTAGTCCATGGCATCTCAGTCTCCAACTGAGATCACTAGTAATGTGAACAGGAACTGTCTCTGATATGAACTCAGTGGCTGGCTCTTTGATCACCTCCCCTCAGGGGGGCAGCCAGGCCACAGAGTAAGATAATGCAGCCAGTCCTGATGAGACCTGATAGGCTATGGTCAAATGAAAGGGAAGGACAACCTCCCTATCAGTGGACTTGGGGTGGAAATGGGAGGAAGTTGGAAGGATGAGTAAAAGAGAGGAAGAAGGATGGGGCTACAGTGTGGATACAATGTAAATAAGCTGTAATTTATAAAACCATTAATAAATTTTTAAAAAGTGAAAAAAGAAAACTATCTTTCATTATTAGAATGTTTTTTTTTTTGTTTTTTGTTTACATCCCAGGATTTTTTTTTTTTTTTTTTTTTTTTTTTTTTTTTTTTTAGAAAGAGATTTTCTGTATGGCCTTGACTGAGTTGTCATGTTTTCTAGACCAGGCAGGCCTTGAACTAACACAGATCCATTTCCCTCTGTCAGTCATAGTGCTGGTATTAGAGGCATTTGCCAACAGTCCAGGCTTTGATTTTTTTTTTTTAATTTAATTTAATTTTTTATTTTTTTGACATGGTGTCTCAGTGCATCATTGCCAGTCCAGGAATCTCTTTGTAAACCAGGCTGACTTTGAACTCACAGAGACCTACCTTCATCTGCCTCTCAAGTGCTGGGACTGAAGATGTGTGTCACCATGCCTGACAAGACTTTCTTATAGCCTAGTCACACTATGTGATTTCAGACATATCTAGCCACACATCTAGCCTGTTTTTTTAGACAATGTTTTTCTCTCTAGCCATGCATGTCCTGGACTTGCTTTGTAGACCAGGGTGACACTGAATTTACACAGCAGCATGCTCGTGTCTCCTGGAGAGACGGGATTAGAGATATGTGCCACAAAGCCTGGCTCAGAATTTTTATTTCAATCATATATCTATATGATTAAAACATAAATTAAAAACATATACATATGATTAAAACAAAATGTATATATTAATATATAACATATTTATTAAATATATTGGTTTATGTTACTATATTTAGTGAGAATATATTAATTATACATATGAATATTTTGGTATTTTGAGAGAGGGTTTCTCCTTTTAGCCTTGGCTATCTTGGACTAGATCTGTAGACCAGCCTGACCTTGAACTCACAGAGACTGGCCTGCTTCTGCCTGGCAGAGTGCTGGGATTAAAGGCCTATGCCAACACTTAGTATTTAGGCACCTGCTTCTGTCTTTCCTAGCAACCTGTGATGTCATTATATGTTGACAGCCAGGGAGGGCAGGTGTGGTTACTTTGCTCCTTAAAATGATATACCTGCCCACTTTGTCTCTCTCTTGGCCTCTCTTGCCCTCTTGCTATTGCCTTCTTGCCCTCCCCCTTTCTCTGTTGTGGTGCCCCCCTCTCTCTCTCTCTTCCCCCTATCATGTCCTGCTCTCTCCTTCTCTATCTCTCTTCATTACCATCTGAGAGCCCACCCGAGAATGCAAACAACTGTAAAAGTAAGACAGCTGTGACTATTCCCATCCTTGAATTAAAGCCAGAGGCACATAGCTCTCGAACAGTAGGATGAACTGCTCTGAGATAGCCTTGTATTTAAGCCAGAGGCAGATAGCTCTCAAAGGGCAGGAAGAACTGCTCTGAGATAGTTTTTTAAAAAATAAGGGCAGGGTGAATTGTTTTGAGAAAACTCACAAATGGCCAAAAACTGCAAACAACTAGCTGTAAACTATCTTCATGCTATTCTTGCTGACCAATCAATGTATAGAGCAAAAGTGGCCAGATTTTTAAGTATAAAATCCATGTGCTTTGCTTACTCAGGGTCAGCTCCTGTCTTTGGAGGGGTGACCCAATCGTGATTGGAAAACAAACAAACAAACAAAAAAAAACCTCTTGCTTTTGCATCAAGTCGTGGTCTGTGGAAGTTTCTGGGAAGGGCGTGATCTTGAACTCCTGAGCTGTGAGACCCCAGGTCTTACATTTTTGCTGTGTTTGGCCAGGAAAGGGCATGCTCCTTCCCCAACCCTCATCAGACTAAGCCCGGAGGTCGAACTCAGAACAGGTTAGTCTGATTTGTTTTGCTTTGCTTGTTTCTGTCTTACCAATCTGTTTCTCTTTAGGGGCCTATCTGGCCCTTTTTTGGTCGTCTGATCAGTCATTGCAATAGATAGATGTGTCAGAATATTGCTTGACTAGGAACTGGAGGACACTCCAGTTTGGGAGGCTCAGAATGGCATGGTCCTCCTCCGTTCTGTTTCCTGTCAGAGATGGCTGCTGCCAGACAGCTACCACCTGCAAGGGCGTCCTTGTCTAATTGCCTGTCTTGTTCTCTTTGTCTCTATCGTTGTTCCCTCTTTGACTTTCTTAACAGACGACTTTATTATGGGACAGACTGTGACTACATCCTTATCCCTCACCATTGGTAATTTCTCGGAGGTGAGATATAGGGCACATAACCTTTCATGTGAAGTTAATAAAAGGGGAAATGTCAAACTTTCTGTTCCTCAGAGTGGCCTACTTTTCAGATTTGATGGCCACACAAGGGCACCCTTCACCTTGACAAGATCCTTGCTGTCAAGATTAAGACCCTCCAGACTCCAGGAGGCCCTCTGTCTAAGGATCAGTGTGCATATTGCAAGGAGAAAGGACACTGGTTCAAGGATTGTCCTAAAAGGAAGAAAAAGGCAGAAAAACCAAACACCCGAGCCCTGGAGACCTGGGTCCTAACATTGAGTGATGACAATTATGGGGGGTGGAGTTCAGTCCCCTTCCCCGAGTTCAGGGTAATCGTTAAGGTGGAGGGGAAGCCAGTCCACTTCTTGGTGGATACTGGCACCCAGCATTCTGTTCTGTTACAAGACTTTGGAGCTAAAAACGAGAAGAAATCATGGGTCCAAGAAGCCACTGGGTGTAAACAATGCTCATGGACTACCCAAGAATGGTGGACCTTGGAGTAAGCCAGGTATCCCACTCATTCTTAGTTGTCACTGAATGCCCTTACCCGCTGTTAGGGTGAGATATCCTAACTAAGATAGAGTCCTATATCCATTTTAGACCAGATGGCCCACAGGTGACAGACAATAAAGGAGATCCCATTCATGTACTGACAATTCAACTGGAAGATGAATATAGCCTGTTTGAAAAGGTGGTAAGTCCAGAAAAAGAAATTAACTGGTGGCTAGAGAGAGATCCTAGGGCATGGACTGAAATAGCTAGGTAGGAAAAGCAGAGAAACAGCCCCCAGTTCAGATACAGTTGAAGCCTCAGGCTACTCCAATTGTGGTGTGACAATATCCAGTGTCTAAGGAAGCCCGTGATGGGATCCACCCTCACATACAGCAGCTCCTTGACCTAGGGTTGCTCAAAAGGTGCCAATCCACCTGGAAGACTCCATTGCTGCCAGTTCGGTTGCCTGGGAGCAATGACTATCAACCCGTATAGGACTTAAGGGGAGTTAACAAACAGGTCATGGACTTACACTCTACCTTGCCCACCCTGTATAACCTGTTGAGTTCCATCCCCCCTCACAGGGTTTGGTATACTATCCTGGACCTTAAGGACACATTTTTTTTTTTTTGGTCTCCAACTCAGCCCTACCAGCCAAGACATTTTTGCTTTTGAATGGAAAGACCCAGAGTCAGGGGTCTTGGGCCAGCATACATAGACTCAACTTCCTCAAGTTTTTAAAAATTCCCCTACCATATTTGATGAAGCCCTCCACCAAGACCTGGCATACTTCTGGGCCATTTATCCCCAGGTAACTCTTCTCTAGTATGTGGATGATATTTTATTAGCTGCAGATTCTAAAGAAACCTGCCTTGAAGCCACCAACCTGCTGTTAAAAGAGCTGGGTGAGCTTGGCTAGAGAGCATCAGCAAAAAAGGACCAGATCTGCAGGAAACAGGTCAGGTATCTAGGATATATATTAAGAGAAGGAAAGAGGTGGCCATCGGAGGCTAGAAAGGAGACTGTATTTCACATTCCCCCTGTGCAGACTACTGAACAACTGAGGGAAATTTTAGGTACAGCAGGGTTTTGCTGGCCTTGGATTCCAGGATTTGCCGACATGGCAGTCCCCCTGTATCCCCTTATAAAGGACAATGGCTCTTTCATCTGGGGAAAGGATGAACAAGCTGCATTTGATAATGTCAAACAACCCTTAATATTGGCTCTAGCATTGGGACTCCCTGATGTAACCAAACCCCTCCATCTCTATGTGGCTGAGAATCAGGGAATAGCCAAAGGGGTGCTAACACAGAAAATTGGACCCTGGAAGAGATCGGTAGCCTATCTATCCAAAACGCTTGATTCAGTAGTGGCAAGATGGCCAACCTGCCTGCAAATGATAGCAACAGTGGAAGCACTAGTAAAAGATGCAGATAAACTGACTCTGGGACAGGACATCACCATCTATGTTCCTCATGCCCCTGAGAGTGTCGTAAGGCATCCACCTGATCACTGGCTCATGAACACCTGCATGACACATTACCAGGCTTTGCTCTTGAATAATGATAGAGTCACCCTTGTCCCGCTATGGAGCTAAACCCTGCCACCTTATTGCAGGATCCAGAAATCCAGCCCCTGATGCATGATTGTTTGCACTTTCTAGCAGAGGAATAGGGATGGTGAAAGGACTTGAAAGATCAACCTCTTCCTGATGCTGAGGTGACATACTATATGGATAGGAGCAGTTTCTTTGGAGAATGGAAGAGAATGGCAGAGGCAGTGGTGGTAGATGGACATAAGGTAATATGGGCCCAGGCATTGCCAGAAGGCACTTCTGTTCATCAAGCTGAATTGATTGCTTTAACCCAGGCATTAACTCTGGAAAAGGGCAAAAAGATAAAAATCTACACTGATAGTCGGTACATCTTAAAAACAGCCCACGTGCACGGGGCCATCTATCATCAGACAGGCCTGCTAACATCAGCTGGTAAAGAGACAACAAATAAAAATGAGATTCTGGCTTTCCTCAATGCCTTGTTGCTGCCCGACAAGGTAAGCATTATTCATTGCCTGGGACAGCAGAAGGGGACTTCCAGGGCAGAAAAGGGGAATAACATGGCCGATCAGGAGGCTAAAGTAGATGCTAGAGGAAACTCTGTCCCGGTGGTATTAACAGCTGAACTGCCCAGAGAAGAATGACTAAACTACTCAGAAACTGACTTAAAGTTAATATGGCAGAAATGGGATATTTGACACCAATGTGGGGGCATAGATTGACTCCAAAGGTAAGATCATTCTACCACAGGAAGAGGCTGAGATATTGATAACTCAGATACATAAGTGGACTCACTTGGGGGCAAAGAAATTGGCTGTAGTTGCCCTCCAATCCCCGTACAGGATACTAAACATCACCATCCTGACTGAGAGAGTGAGTAGGGCATGTGAACTTTGCCAGAAAGTAAACATAGGTAAGAATTTCCACAGCCCAGGAAAGCGGCTGAGAGGAACTAGTCCCAGAATGCATTGGGAAGTGGATTTCACTGAAATTAAACCAGCCAGGTATGGCAATAAATATCTCTTGGTTTTTGTGGACACTTTCTCAGGATGGGTGGAAACGGGGTGCTAACACACTAAATTAGACCCTGGAAGAGACTAGTAGCATATCTACTAGCCTTTCTTTCACAAATAAAGAAACTGCCCTGGTCATTGCCAAAAAGATTCTGGAAGACATTTTTCCTCGGTATGGTATTCCAAAGTTAATTGGGTCAGACAGTAGGCCAGGCTTCGTTGCTCAGGTAAGCCAGGAGGTAGCCAGATTTCTGGGGCTTGACTGTAAGTTACATTGTGCTTATAGCTCCCAAAGTTCAGGACAGGTAGAGAGAATGAATAGAACTCTAAAAGAGACACTCACCAAACTGACCATGGTGACTGATGGTGACTGGGTGGTGATCCTTCCCTTGGCCTTCTTTGGAATCAGAAATACTCCCTCCTTACTAGGCTTAACTCCCTTTGAACTACTATATGGGGTTCCTGATCCCCTAGCTCTCCTTGGGGACCCCCTTGACATAACTAGGGGTAACTCTGACTGTATGAAAGGACTGCAACTTATTCAGAAAGAAATTTGGAGCAAGTTTGGCAGTGCATATGCACCTGGGTCCTTGGAGTTGCCCCATCAGTTCCAGGTTGGAGATCTGGTGTACGTGAGATGACACTACAGCCAGAATCTAGAACCTTGGTGGAAGGGTCTTTATTGTGTTCTGCTCACCACCCCAACAGCTGTCAAAGCAGAGGGCATTGAAGCTTGGATCCATGGGTCACACGTCAAGCCTGCTCTTCATCAACCTGCTGACACCTGGAAAGTCCAAGGCTCCAGCAACCTGTTAAAACTGAAACTCATCAGGGACAATGAACTCTTTGACCAGTAAAGTGGACAGACAATGGTACCTCTGGGTGGTGCTGTTTGTACTCCATTGGGTAACTATTGACTGGAGCTTTGGTGATCCTCACCAGGCTCACAAGGCCCTGGAAGCAATGCATGGTAAACCCTGTGATTGCAAGGGTGGGGTGATGAATGGCATAGCCTTACTTAATGGTGAGATTTGGAGCCCCAACAAGGCCTATGCTCAAGTTGAGTGCGGCGATACATGGGCATATAGAGCCCTACAAACTTCAGGGAGCACGCCAAGTTTAGAATGGCATTGTGTATCCAAGCCTAAAATGATTCCTTATGTAAATGGGTGCCCCTGGCCTTGCCCTTGTGATACCTATCAATAGGTTGTGCATAGCAGTTGCTATATGGTTGTGCAACAATGTACTGGAAAAGATAACATCACCTATTTCACTGCCATATTGAACCAAGTCAGGGAGGAGTTGAGGATAGGCGATTGGTCCCACAGTGTGCCAACAGGAGGCCATGATCTAATTTACTCCAAACCCCTTGTTCGGAGATGGTAGGGAAGCCTGTATGCTGAAGAAAGGTACCTCCCATTCACCTCTCAGATGGAGGAGGGCTGCAGGATCAGGTCAGACAAGAACAGGTTAAACAATTCACTGAAGAGTTAATAAAAAAAAGAATACTCATCCCTCAATTACCACCCTCTGGTGCTTCCTGATAGTAAAGGAAAAGTTATTTTAGACCCCCAGACTATAGATGTTAATACTGCCACTCATAGCCTCCTAAATTACACCAATCTTTCACTTGCAAGTGACTGCTGGCTCTGCCTTTGACAAGGGCAGCCTGTTCCTCTGGAGCTCCCCCATCTAATGCCACTTATTCCACTGCTGAGGGGTCCTGACACTCAGCACCCCCTATGAGAGTGCAGCCTCTCTTCAACCAAAATGTTACCTGTTTGACAAAAACCTACAAAAATGATAGCTCAGATCTACCTATAGGGGTTGCTACCTTTGCCATTTGTGATTCAACAATTGACATCTCCACAGCTCTCTGCCCTGACAATAACACTGTTTTCTTATGCAAGAATAATAAAGCCTATACGTTCTTGCCCACAGATTGGACTGGGACCTGTGTACAGGCAACTCCCTGATATTAGCATCATTCCAGGGGATGAGCCAGTCCCAGTCCCCAGCTTTGACTTAATGGCTGGAAGAACGAAGAGAGGCATTCAGTTCATTCCTCTGTTAGTGGGAATTGGACTGACTGCTTCCATATGCGCTTGGTCAGTTGGTTTGGGTGTTTTATTATATAAATACAACAAACTGTCCCAACAGTTAATTAGTGATGTACAATTGCTTTCGAGCATCATCAATGACCTCCAAGACCAGCTAAATTCTTTGGCAGAAGTAGTTCTCCAGAACCGGAGGGGATTAGACCTCCTTATGGCTGAAAAAGGAGGAATCTGCTTAGCCCTACAGGAGAAATACTGTTTTTACACTAATAAATCAGGCATTGTTAAAGGAAAGATTAAAAAAATTATAAAAAGATCTTGAAAAAAGGAGATGAGAATTAATAGAATCTCCCTTTTGGAATGGGTTTAATGGTATGCTCCCCTATGTGCTTCTCTTACTGGGACCTTTTGCTACCTTTTTGCTCCTTGTCACAATAGTACCCTGTATTGTTAACCAATTACTCTCCTTCGTCAGGGAATGTGTAAGTGTGGTTCAGGTCCTGATGCTCCAGAGGCAGTATCAATCTCTCCCTGAGATTGATCCACAATTTTAGGGTTAAAATTGGAGCACAAAGAAAAGGGGGGATGAGAGCCCAGCTGAGAATGAAAACAACTCTAAAAGAAAAACAGCTGTTACTATTCCCATTCTTGAATTTAAAGCCAGAGGCATATGGCTCTCAAATGTGAAGATGAACTGCTCTGAGATAGCCTTGAATTGAAGCCAGAGGCAGGTAGCTCTTGAAGGGCAGGGTGAGTTGTTTTGAGAAAACTCACAAATGGCCAAAAACTGCAAACAACTAGGCATAAACTATCTTCATGCTATTCTTGCTGACCAATCAATTTATAGAGCAAAATTGGCCAGATTTTTAAGTATAAAAACCCTGTGCTTTGCATGCTTGGGGTCATCTCCTGCCTTTTGAGGGGTGACCCTATCTTGATTAAAATAAAAAAAAATGCTCTTGATTTTGCATCGAGTTGTAGTCTGTGGGAATTCCTGAGAAGGGTGCAATCTTGAACTCCTGAGCTGTAAGACCCCAGGTCATTTACAGTTTAAATATAAAAGAGGGAAGTGGGTGAAATAACAGTAAATTTTTGAAAGAATTTTAAGCAATCATACTGTGAATTATCTACATAAATCCCTATAATACATGTAAGTACATGCATGAATATAAACATGTTGCAACCTAAATACTTTTAATAATGCACATAGATACGTATAGTTCAACCCTGACCAATGAAGCTTTTCCTTGAACCACAATCATGACTGAAAACCACAACCAATCACAGGGCAGAATTCTGGAGAACAGTCATATCTGATACATCTACAAAACAATTCCCAGATCTAAGACTCAGTGATCATGCATAACAGGAGGTAAAAAAAAAAATTATATAAGGCAGAGGATCAGAGTATTGTCTGGTAATGTGTCTCCTAATAATACCAGAGGCTACACCCATAAGATGGACCAATATAAAAAAATAAAGAAAAAAAGGCTTACCAATATACCTGTATAAAAATGAACTAAAAATTGAAAATGCTAATAGACATGCAAAAGTGGTCTAGGAAGAAACCATTGTCCTTAATCCTACGCAAAAATCTGCAGGGAACTAATAAATGCTGAGAGAATGAGAAAAAAAAAATCTTTCCAGGAAAGAGCATAAAATCATTTAGTTATCCAATACCAAGCAATCAACCCTGAAAACATGCATGGAAGTAACATTATTAAACTGAGCAACTTATATTAAGAGCATAATACCAATTTGAAAAAAGAAGATAAATTTGAAAGAGAAATAAGAGAGGTCTGTAGGAAGGTTTGGAGGGAAGAAAAGAGAAGGCACAAAATGATGTAATTATTAAATAACCTTAAAAATGAATTAAATATTAGCTCTTTAGGTCATGATTTTAAAATGAATCACTATTGAGTAGTATAAAAACATAAAACTTGCAGGTAGATAGATGGAACTAGAAAAAATCATGTTATATGAGGTAATCCAAACACACAAAGACAAACTTCACATATTCTCTCTTCTAAGTTTCCTAGCTCTAAACTGAATATGTGTGTACTCATATGTGAGTCTATATCCGGCAGTAATTAAAAAGCCAAGAATGAAATAGTGACCATTTCCAAGGTAAGAATGGAAGTGTGTGGGGGCAGTAGGAAGTAGAAGGGTATAGAGATTTGAAAGAGAAAATGGGAAAAACTTGAAGGGGGGTATAATAATTTCAGAGGTAAGCCAGAAAGAAATACAAAAGAGAAGATGGTAAAATAACAATAAGGATGTCTGAAAAAGTAATATGGAATCATACTAGTAACTAAGATATGTATAATCCATGTAAGCTGTTGTACAAAACTAAAATTTAGTTTTAATGAAATTTTGCCATCTGTGATGACAATTGTCCCTCCATCTAACAAAAACTCCAACACCAGGCATGAGAAGTCAACTTTTGAGTTATTGGGAAGGGTTTTATAAGAGAATCCTCAAAAATTATGTGCTACTACCTATCTGAACTGAGAACTACAGTCGATTTCCAGCCCGAAAAGATGCTGTTTGTTCGGTTTGAAATACCTGAAAATAATAGGATGCAGGATGAGGAATTAGGAAAATGAAGAGTGCCGCCCTAACTCTTGAACTTTCAATTTCCACCAACTGCCAGCTTCTTGGAAGATAACCTTATAGTTTTCCTCAAGTGCCTGCTTTAAACAACAGTACATAACACATTGAAGACATGGCATGTATGCTTGTGGGTGCTCGCGTTCCACTTAACATTCAGCACAGTCCTGTCCAAAAGCTCCAATACCCCATCTTAGGAGCTGTCCAGGCTTTAAATCTATCTACTGCATTTCAGCTCCACTTCTAGCCACTCACATTGTATTATAGGTGTCTCATAGACCAAAAAAAAAAAAAAAATCTATTTTATCTTATGCGATTGTGAACATCCTTACGACAGAGCACTGAACTCATGATGATATGTCCCAGACACGAAAATTCTTAAAGCCAAGTACTCCATAGCCAGGGAACTACAAATAATCCCAGAGGGCAGAGTGCATTTTGCCTGCTGGGAGCCTCTGTGAGAACTGCCTCAGAGCAAGGACTTCTGGGATTGTTTGTAGTAACATAGCCGGGTCTCACTGTATCGTCCGCTTTGCTGGTCGCAGACGAGAAATACAATTCCCAGAATGCTGTACGCACCGCATTACACACTCAGAAGCCATCCTCCTCCTCCTTACTTAGCCTGGCCTTTGTCAGGACCCAGAAGTATACCCCGGAAGCGTTTTCCCCGAGCCACAGCGCACACAGCGTTTTTCCTGGTCCCTTGTGTTCTGTAAATGTCCCCTCCCTGCGCCCCTCTCAGTCTTCAGGATCAGTACCCTTTCCGAGCCAATTTGTGGCGTCATCGCCCTGCCCCCTGGTACCGGAAGTAAACACACAGGGCTGCTGGAAGCCACTTGTGTGAAGGACAAATTTGCGCTTTGAATTCTCCTGATCAGACGCAGTCCAGCTGGTCCCTGGTCCCTGGGTTCCCTGTCCCTTTTTAAATTAATTTCGAGTCTCCCAGTCAAAGCAGGACTAGTCTTGAGAAGGCAGAAATGTGCTCACATGGAAAATAAATTTTTTTTTAAAGATTAAAAAAAAAAAAAAAAAACTGGAGGCAGGAGAGATGGCTCAGAGGTTAACAACACTGGCTGCTCTTCTAGAGGACCTGAGTTCAATTCCCAGCAACCACATGGTGGCTCACAGCCATCTGTAATGGGATCTGGTGTCCTCTTCTGGTGCACAGGCAGAATGCTGTACAATGAATGAATGGATGAATGAATGGATGGATGGATGGATGGATGGATGAATCTTAAAAAAAAAAAGCCGACCTTTGTCATCGCAACAGCCAGGGCTATGTGACACAGAGAATCCATCTCTTACTAAGGTGCCAGGTTCCATCCTAGGAACCACACGGTGGCACTCAAACCATCTGTCAAGGAATCTGGTGCCCTCTGGTAGCACAAAAGTGTCACTTTATATATATGATGTTTTCATTTAATACTCTGTATTTATTTTAATTTAATAAGAACAGACGGAGGCGTGTCTTGAGAGCAGGCTTCCCAGAGTCCTGTGGAGTCGGGACGCAGGAGGTCTCTGTGCTATATCAAAGTAGGGCCTGGGGCCACCCAACCTGTGTCCATCCTCCAGTGCTCTCCTCAACCTGATGGTGAGATTCTGTTGCTGAGGACAACACCTTCACAAGTCATTGGACACAGCGAATCCCAGCTGGCACCTACCGAGAACCTTCACCCTTATAGACTGCTGTTTGCGATACTGGAACATGGATGGATGGATGGACGGATGGATGGATAGATGGATGGATGGGGATGGATGGATAGATGGATGGAGAAGGATGGATGGATGGATGGATGGATGGATGGATGGATGGATGGAGGAGGATGTTTGGATGGATGGATGGAGGAGGAGGATGGATGGATGGATGGATGGATGGAGGAGGATGGTTGGATGGATGGATGGAGGAGGATGGATGGATGGATGGATGGATGGATAGATGGATGGATGGATGGATGGATGGAGGAGAATGGATGGATGGATAGATGGATGGATGGAGGAAGATGGATGGAGGAGGATGGATGGATGGATGAAGGAGGATGGATGGATAGATGGATGGATGGAGGAGGATGGATGGATAGACGGATGGATGGATGGATTGAGGACTATGGATGGATGGATGGATAGATGGATGGATGGATTGAGGACAATGGATGAATGGATAGATGGATGGAGAAAAGTACACACCGACCCACCATGCACCCTTCACTCTCCAACAGTGACCTGCCTACAAGATTTGCTGGTGAGCTTGTGGCATAAAGGTCACGAAGTGACCAACTAATATCTAATTGGGTTTCAGGAGGCCCAACCCATGAGAAGGAACCTTGATCAATACTGCTTGAGTGGCTAGGAACCTGAGTCTACAGAGGCCAAGGACATAAGAGAAATCTAAATGCTACAGTTGTGCTCCAGGAGCACAGCCATAGTCACAGATATTTGCCTTGGTTGGCCATCATTGGACACTTCCTCCTGCAGCAGATGGGAATAAATAGAGAGACCCATGTCCAGTCGACCTGCAGAGAGAGAGAGGCCTTGGACCATTCCACCCTAGATGAGATGTCTCCAAAACCCATGCCCCTAAGGGCTCAAGAAACTCTGTGTGCAGAGTGTAAGCACCAGAGTAGATGAAGGACACAAGGGGAACAAGACCTTGTCAACCCAGCAGGACCAACACACCTATGAATGCACCCCGACCCACAAGCTCGCTCTTCTTTCACTTCTCCTGTTGGGGTTGCCTCACCGGGCAAAGAGTGTGTGCTCAGTCCTGATGCCACTCTCTCTAAGGTGGAGAAAGTCTCTCTCATGGGGAGGAACTCTCTCTAAGGGGAAGAAACTCTCTCTAATAGGGAGGAACTCTCTCTAATGGGGAGAAACTCTCTACTGGGGAGGAACTCTCTCTAAGGGGGAAAACTCTCTCCAATATGAAGAAACTCTCTCTAATGGGGAGGAACTCTCTCTAAGGGGGAGAAACTCTCTCTAATGGGAAGAAACTCTCTAAACTCTCTTGACAGGCTGGGGTGGGTGGGTGTGGACAGGAGAGGCAGGGGTATTCCCTTCTCTGAGAAGCCAGGTGAGGGATGATAGGGAGGGGAGACAGGGAGAGGAGGACCAGGAGGAGAAGAGGGAGGGGTCTAAGACAGGGATGTGAAATGAATAAATAAAAATTTAAAAAATAAAAATAAGAAATGAGGGTGCAGGAGAGATGACACAGAGTCTAATATCACAGGCTGCTATTCCAGAGGTCCTGAGTTCAATTCCCAGCACCCACATGGTGGCTCATAACAATCTATCGTGAGACCTGGTGCCCTCCTCTTGCGTGCAGACAGAATAGTGTACAAATAATAAACAAATCTTCCATAATAAAGAGAACTACACCAGGAATCATAAATAAATAAAATTTCCTCAAAAAACAACACTCATTCCCTTTTTAATAATAATAATAATTTAATATTAATTTAATAATAAATATTATGTTATTTAATAATAATTTAACAATAATATTTAATATTATTACTATTAATAATATTTGATAATAATATTTAATTTAATAATTTAAAAATAATTTAATAATAATTCGATAATAATTTAATAATTTAAATAATAATATAAAATTTAGAAATTTAATACTTAATGTTATTTAATATTGTTTAATATTATTAATATTTGATGATAATATTTAATTTAATAATTTAGTAAAAATTTAATAATCATTTAATAATAATAATTTGATAATAATATAATGATAATAATAATTTACACTTCTTAGAAGAGGGGGGAAAAGCACAAGAGTCCATTAGTAAGTAAAGCTAGTTCATTGCACACACAGCCCCAGCTTAAATTTATGTATTCCCCGTTTAAATGTGTCCAGTTTAATTTCCCCTGATCAGCTAGGGCCCAGCCAGTCCCTGCTCACTGCAGAAGGAATCCTGGGGTCCCGGCCCCCCTTTCTTTTAGTGAGTGCCGACTCTCCCAGTCAAAACAGGGCTGGTCTCAGGAAGGCAGACAGAGATTATAAATAATTTTAAAAGACTATATCAAGAAGCCAGGTTGGTGTTACATGCCTGTGGCTGTCAATGGAGCAAGCAGAGGCTGGTGTGAGTTCCAGACCATCTGGGTTTGCAAAACGAGTTCAGGACATACAAGGCCACAAGAGAAACCCTGTCTCCAAAAGCACGGGTTTGCACCCCTGCCAGCTCTTCACACTCACTTGTCTAGACATGTCCTAAGTCATAAAGTATGACTTCAACCAGGCTATAAGAAAGTCCTGCCAAGCACAGTGCACACACCTTTAATCCCAGCACTCAGGAGGCAGAGGCAGGTAGATGTCTGTGAGTATTTCTGGGAGTTCGAGGCTAGCCTGGTATACAAAGAGGCCTGGACAGCCAGGGCTACACAGAGAAACCCTGTCTCAAAAACCCAAATTAATAATAATAATGATGATAATAATAATAATAAGATTGAAATAAAAAAAAATCAGAGCGAGGCCTGTTGGCACATTGCCAGGTTCCTTTCACAAGGAAGGCACACAGTAGAGTTTATGGGAAACATAGCAGATGGAAGAAAGATTTGAAACTTCATTTTATTTCATTTTTAAAATCTCAATTACATTAATTCTTAGTGTATTTCAGAGACCAAAGGCTTAAAGTCAGTGGGTATTGTTTTAAAGTTAAAAGCATAAGCATGAATAAAGGCTAGGTAGTTGGAGACATGTCCAGCCTCCTTCGGGGAGGAACTAGCCTTAATGCCCTGAGGGGACAAATTAGCCTTACTGCACTCTTTCCTGCCCACTAATTATACAGTTGCTAGGAAACTGGCCCATAGGACCAGGCCAGAACTGTTTGCAGTCTTGCTGCCCAAAGTGGACCTACCATTTCAAAAGTCAGTTTACATTACACAATCATGTAACATCAAAGCATGTAAGTCCCTGCTTGCGGTTTTGCCCCATAAAAACCTTGCTTCCCTAGATCTCAGGGCTACATTCCTCTCCTGTGTCCACAGGAAGTTTGTGTCCCATGTCCAAACACGCATACAATTTTAAAAACCTCATGTATTTACAGCAGAGTGTATCACTGGTCTTTTAGGGTTCCCAAACTGGGCATAACAGTTTCACTCTGAATAAGACCATTAGTAATTTATAAACATCTCCCAATGACAATAAACACTTGTAGCCACAGGAAACAACCAAAAACCTACCCAATCCCCCTTAAAGAATATAGGACATCATTCTCATTGATTTCTTCTAGCTGACATTTTGGACATGCAGAAATCCTGTTGGGGACCCAAAGAAAACTGGGAAAATGTTTAATTAAGCAAGCAATATTTGTGGTCCAGTCTTTGAATGTTGAGAAAATAATAAGAGTTAATAAAAGTCCTATTTAGATCAGTCTAAATTGCTGGACAAATTAAGATTTGTAGCTTTCTTCAAAGCTCTCTTAGGAACAAGTCATGATGAAAAACAGCAATTGAAGCAGTTGAGGCAGGAACAAGGAGAATTCTGGAATATGCAAGATACTGAAACTGATGTGTCAATGTCTCAGCATGCTGGAAGGAGGATTCTGTCAGGTTTGGTCCAGCAACTCCAGTATTCACTCCTTTTGTTATGAAAACATATAATTTCTCACAAGCATTACACAGTAATAAAATTATAAATGTATGAGATGTTCAGAATGAAATTAAACTGTAAAGCAATTTTATCAATGCCAATTAAAAGAATGGCATAATAAATATTGAGGATATTATAGCCAAGGATTTATTGGCCATATATTGCTGAAGTTCTGGTTAGAGACATTTTTTATGTCTCAGTCAGTTTTAGAGTTGTTCCCATGTGAAGGGATTATCAATTTATATTGCCTGTTCTGTTTGGCATTCTTGATTTCTCTATTCTTGTGTGTGGCCAAGGTCTTCAGGTGGTCTTCCTCTGTTATATTTGATTTTTATTAGTTTTGAAGGAACCCATAATTTCTCTTCTCCTATATGAACATATGGAAAACCTCTTCCCCAGAGTGTAACACATTCCCTACTGTCCATTGTGAAGTTAGGGTATCTTTGAAATATATAGGCTGAAGTAATTCAGCAGTTTTTTTTTCTATAACCCAGTGTCTCTGTGCAGCTGCTGATTGCTGTTCATTAACATTTAAGATATTTAAGGTCAATAAATCATTATGTAATCTATCTCTGGGGGCGGGTAATAACCTTCTCTGTTAAGCATGTCCCTTAAAGTACGATTTGATTTTTCAATGACTGCTTGACTGGCAGAATTGTGAGGTATACCTGTTACATGTTTTATCTTAAAATATGTAAAAAAAATTACATTTTATTAGAGACATATAATGTAGTATTATCAGTCTTAATTTGTGTAGGAATAACCATAACTTCCATCACCTCTAATAAATACGTAATAACTGAATCAACCTTCTCAGAACTTATGGCTTTTGCTCATTAGAAACCTGAATGTGTGTCTATAGTATGGTGCACCTATTTCAGTTTATCAAACTCGATAAAATAAAACACATGATTTACCAAATTTCATTTCTTTGGTTACCATTAGGGTTACTTCCTGAAGGTAGTGGAGTTTAGTTATATAAAGAACAAGTGGGATATTTTCGCACAATTTCTTTGGCTTATTGCCAAGTGATAGAAAACTCTCTTTTTAAACCTTTGCTGTTAACATGGTGTTTTTTAATGAAATTCTGAGGCCTGTAACACACTCCTGTCAATAGCTGATCAATTTCATCATTGTCTTATGCTACAGGGCCTGGTGGACCCATATCAGATCTGATCTATGTTATATACAGTGGATTATTACTATTTCTGATTACTCGTTGTAATTGAAGAAACAGTGAAGTTAAGTCCAAATTATCCTGAATTAGATCAGCAGTTTCTATATGCAAAAAAAACTCTTTCTGTATATTGAGAGTCAGTGGCTATATTAAGAGATTCTTGAAAATATGATAACACCAAAAGAATTGTATATAATTTTGATTTTTGAACTGAATCATAAGGATTCAGTTTTTAAGGTTTTATTTTGTTTGTGTGCCAAAAATATCCATTCTAAGACAGCCCTCCCTCTGCATAAGAATTCCTGTGGGAGAATGAGTGGAAAGCAAGATAATAAAAATACAGGCCCTCTTTGGATCAATATGGTCTGTATATGCATCTTGTAATTTCCTTTCTACCTGAGCCAATTCACTTTCATCTTCAGTTGATAATGTTCTTGGACTTTTAAAGTCCTTATCATCCTGTAAATTTTGAAATAAGTTATTTAGCTCTTGAGTAATTAAACCAAATGTAGGCTATAGCCAGTTAATATCTCACAGCAATTTTTGAAAATCATTGAGAGTTTTTAATTGGGTTCTTCTAATTTGTACTTTTTGTGGTTGAGTTTTCTATAGACCTATTTTGTATCCTAGGTAATTAATAGAATCTCCTCTTTGTACTTTTTTGGGATCAATCTCTAAACCCCAACAAGGCAAAGTTCTATTTATTTCATCAAAAATATTTTCTAATGTTTTTCTATCTGAATCAGCTAATAAGATATCATCCATATAGTGGTAAATTATGGATTGAGGAAACTGCTTATGAATTATCTCTAACAGCTGTTGTACAAAATATTGGCACAAAGTAGGACTGTTCAACATCTCCTGTGGTAAGACCCTCGAGTGATAACTCTTTATTGGACAGCTTCTATTAAAAGTGGGTCCTGAGAAAGCAAACCTTTCCCTATCATGTTCATGTAAAGAAATTGTGAAAAAGCAATCCTTTAAATCAATCACTATAATAGGCCATTGTTTAGGTAACACGGAAGGCAATGGGATTCTGGATTGTAATGACACCATTGCCGGAATAATTTTGTTAATGGCTCTGAGATCTGTTAACATCCTCCATTTGTCAGATTTCTTTTTTATGACAAATACCGGAGAATTACAAGGGCTGTTGGACTCCTCTATATGTTGAGCCTCCAGTTCTTCCAGGACTAGCTGTTTTAATGCCAGTAATTTTTCTTTACTCATAGACCATTGTTAAATCCAAATAGGTTGGTCAACCAACCACCTTGGTAAGGTGGTGGGGGTTTTATTAGCAGTGGCTTCCCAACATGAAGTTCAAAAGAATGCTTGTGTTGTATCTGGTTTATGGACAGCCTGGGCAGCCTGTATCTTTTTTGATGGCATTTTAAAATAATTTTAACTTACTTATCAGGAGTATTACCTGTTTTGCCTCTGAAACTGGGGGTTGTTAATCTGGGTCTCCCATTGTTGTAACATATCTCTTTCCCATAAGTTTATGGTTATCTCAGCCACATATGGCCTTAATTTTCCTATTTGACCTTCTAGTCCTATACATTTAAGCCACCTGACACGTTGTTTCACTTTAGATAAAGTTCCAACTCCTTGGAATTGGATATCGACCTCTTGAATTGGCTAATTTGGGGGTCAAAATTTAGGAGTGATAATTGTGACATCAGCCCCAGTATCCACCATTCCTTCAATTTCAATATTATTTAAAATTATCTTTAACTTTGGCCTATGATCATTTATAGAGGTTTGCCAATATATTTGTTTTTTTCCCTTCCTGTTTTTTGTTTTGTTTTGTTTTGTTTTATTTATCTATAAAACTTACCCTGGCCTCACTGTTGAAGTTTTTAATGTTTATTCCCAGGGCAGTGGCGTTTAACTTTCTTGTGGAGGAGTATCCCTGTCCTGTATTGGGGCCTGAGAAAGGCCCCCTCAGGCATTTTTGATAAAGGATTACCCTATTTCTCTGTGCTCTACATTCACTAATCTGATGTCAACCCTTGCCACATCTTCTGCATATTCTAAAAAGTATAGACTCCCTTTTGAATGATTTTTTTTTCTGGTAACTCCGTTTGCCCATCAAAATTAAGACATTTCTCAATGTCTTTAGGGATAGCTTCTCCTATCAAGGACAAACTGGGTGATTGAGGTCTGTTGTCAATTGTATTTATAACCCATTTGTCTTTTTGTGCACACCTTGCTTTGAATGGCCGTATTACCTCTTTGCATTCAAAATCTTTGCATTTTCAAAGGCTTTTCTAGCTAGTTTATCTGATATGCTTGTACCCCCAGCTGAGGTCAATCTTTGCAAAACGTTAATGAATGGTTCACGTGGAGCTTGTATGACCTGAGAGAATGGCTCAATCCTTTTCCCTGATTCCTCAACCTTGTCCCAGGTATTTAAGGCTGCTAGGTGACATAATGCTAAGGTTTCTTCATTATATACAGCTTGTATCTCTGTGTCAACCTATTGGCCATCGCCAAGCAGCTGTTCCTTAGAAACACCAACAGCCCTGGCTCTATTTTTGTATGCTATCTCTCTAGCCTCTTCTCCTCATCATGATAGCCATTGTAAATATGGCTCAGGTTCTTTTATTGCCTTTGCCATATCCTCCCAGTCCTTTGGGATTACTCTACTGATTGACCAGAAACTCAGCATTTGTTTAAAAAATGGTGAATGCATTCCAAAATTGGTGACACTTTCTTTAAATTTTCTCAGGTCTAGCACTTCCACAGGGTGCCATTCAGCCTCATGGTAATCATGTGGGTGATCATCATCTGCTGGTCTCTGTTGTACACTGACTGGATAAGCTAACATTTGTTTTCTAACTGTCTTTGTTTGGCTTTCTTTATTATTATATTTTGCCTCTGCCTGAGTATTTTCTTTACTTAGTATTCTAAACTCTTAAGGTCTGTACCCATATTTCACACCTATCTCTCTGTTGTTTGTTTTGTTCAATAATCTTTTGAATTTCTTGTTTTATGCCTCCCTTCTAACTTTTATTTTTTATAGCGTTCTAGTTATTGTTTGTCTTTTCCAGTATCTTTTCTAAAACCTCTGCCCTATTTTCCTGTTGTTTATTATGTTCTGTAAGTTTTTGTATGTCTTGTTTTATGTCCTGTTTCCAACCTTCATTTTCTTTTTCATTGTGTTGTTACGGTATCTTTTCTAAAGCCTTTGCCTTTGAGAATACATAAAAGGCTTACTCAGTTATTAAAGTTAAATTGAGGAATATGAATGTAACCATAGTCATAATTTCTAAACTTTCCTTTATTTCTGTCTTAAAACCGTAGAAGAGATTATCAGCCAAGCTCCGAGAAGTCTGTTTTAATGTTTCTCTCATCCTGTTACACTGTAGGGGCAACCAATTTTGTTCAGTCTCAGGTCTGTCCACAGTAGGCTTTCTTTTGCTCTGACTCTTAAGAGTCTCTCTTAAAGAGCCAGTAATGTATGTGGGAGTTTTTAGTTTTAAATTTTGGGTTGTATCCCTGGGAGCTTATTCCTCTCCCCCACCAAATTATATTAAAGTTGGATTTAAAGGTTATAGATACTTAGATTAGTTGGGTGCCATTTGTTGTAGGTTATTAATATTTACTATTGATAAATCTTTTAGTTAAGCAGTAGTTATTCCTAAACAGCAGTATAACCAAATCACCACACAGAGACTAGGATTTTAATTAACCTAGAGCACAATGCTGACCAACAGTTACTCCATCCTAAACCTCTAAACCCACAGTTTCCTACCATTCAGATTCATCCATCATACTTGCTTTAAGTGATATCTTAGTTCCAGTTCATTTCAGCATGTGGTGCCAAGACTTCTCTTGCAGATTCTCCTCCTATCCTCTTCTGCCTCCTTCCTCTTTCTCCCACTCTGGATCAGGATGTCTCACCCCATCCTCTCCATTGCTCATTATTGTGGCTGGTTGTTTTAATTGAAAATATAGAGAACAAATGGTGGCATGTTTATGCAAACTTGAGACAGGTGATGCCTATAAAAAGCATCACAATGCAGTATCTGGATTGAAATCAGACAACAGAGTAGCGAAATCACCATTTGAATGAACAAGGGCAAATTGTATACATTCCAAAAAAAGAATATTATACCAATATAATCTCTTGTATCATATTAGAACAACATGGTCTAAAGCTAGACCTCAATAGTAACAAACAATAGTAAACAGCCTGCATATGCATGGAAACGGAACTCTACTCAATGACAGCTGGATTATGGAAGAAATAAACTAATTAGACTTTCTAGAATTTAACAAAAATGAAGGCACAACTTACCCAAACTAATGAGACATAATGAAAGTAATTCTAAGAGGAAAGTTCATAGAACTAAGTGCTTTCATAAAGAAATCTGAGGCATCTCAAATCAACATAACAACACATGTGAAAGACTTAGTCAAAAGGAAGCAGACATACACAAGAGGAGTAGAAATAATCAAACTTAGGGCAGAAATCAATAAATTAGAAACAAAGAAAACAATTCAAAGAATAAACAAAAGCAAGAGCAGGTTCTTGGAGAAAATAACAAAGATAGACAAACCTTTAGCCTAACTAACTAAAACACAGAGAGACACTATACAAATCAGCAAGATCAGAAAATAAAAGGGAGTATGATTACAGACACTGAAGAAATTCAAAGAATCATTAGGTTTTACCTTAAATGTCTACATGCCACAAAATTTGAAAATCTAAATGAAATGGAATATTTTCTCGCTAGATTCCACTTATCCAAGTTGAATCTGGATCAGGTAACTAAATTAATAGACCTATATGCCCTAATGAAATAGAAGCAATCATCAAAAGTCTCCCTGCCAAACAAAGCCTGATGGTTTCAGCAGAGATCTTCAAATAAGAGGTAACGCCAATACTCTTCAAACTATTTCACAAAACAGAAAAAGAAGGAACATTACCAAACTCATTCTATAAGGCTACATTCACCTTGATACCCAAACCTCACAAAAGCTAACTACAAGGCAGGGATACAGTAAGAAAGATAATTTCAGACCATTCTCTCTTATAAATATTGAAACAAAAATACTCAATAAAATACTCACAAAATGAATCCAAGAAAACATCAAAGATCTCATCTACCATGACCAGGTAGGCTTCATTCTAGGCATGCAGGGGAGGTACAATAAACAGAAATCCATCAGTGTAATCCACCCATAAGCAAACTGAAAAAGAAAAACCACATGATCATCTCAATAGATGCTGAAAGCATTTAATAAATGTTTTATTAATAAATTTAATAAATCCAAGCTCAATTAATGTTTAAAGTCTTGGAGATATCAGAGATAAAAGGCACATCCCTAAACATAGTAAAGATAATATACAACAAGCCTATAGTAAACATCAAACTAAATGGAAAGCAATTTAAATCAATCCCACTGAAATCAGAGACAAGTCAAGTTTGCTCACTCTCTCCTTTCTCTTCAACATAGTACTGGAAGTTCTAGCTAGAGCAGTAAAACAACTAAAGGAAATCAAGGGGATACAAAGCAGAAAGGAAGAAGTCAAAGCATCACTATTCACAGATGATATGATAGTATACATGAGAGACCCTAAAAATTCTACCACAGAACTATTACAGCTAATAAACACCTTCAACAAAGTGGCTGAAAACAAAGTTGCTAAAAAATATCTGAAGCCCTCTTGTATAGAAAAGACAAGAGGACTGAGAAAGAAATTAGGAAAAAAACAACCTTGCAATAGCCACAAATAACATAAAGTGCACTGGTGTGACTCTAATCAATCAAGTGAAAAATCTGTATTAAAAAAACTTTAAGTATTTGAAGAAAGAAATTGAAGAAGATATCATAAGATGGAACAATCTCCCATACTCATGGATCAGTAGGAATAACAGCAAAATGGACATCCTACCAAAAGAAATATAGAGATTCAATGCAATTCCCATCAAAATACCAAAACAATCAAAACAATTCTTTAAAGACCTTGAAAAAACAATTCTCAACATCACATAAAAAAATCCAGAATAGTTAAAAGAATCCGAATCCAGTACAAAAAAAAAAAAAAACCTTATGGAGGTATCTCCATCCTGGATCTCAAGCTGTACTACAGAGAAACAGTAAAAATGGTGTGATACTGGCATAGAAACATACTGGTGGATCAGTGGAATTGAATCAAAGACCCAGAAATAAACCCACACACCTACAATGCCTGATTTTTTACAAAGAAGCCAAAACCATTCAATGGAAAAAAAGAACATCTTCAACCAATGGTGCTTGTCTAACTGGATGTCCACATATAGAAAGATATACAAATAGATCCATACTTATCACCCTGCACAAAAGAAAAGTCTTTATGGATCAAATACCTCAACATAAAACTAACACTCTTAATCTGTTATTTTAAAAAAGTGAGGAAGAGCCTTGAACACATTGGCACAGGAGACAACTTCCTGAACAGAACACCAGCAGCACAGGTTCTAAGAACAACAATCAATAAATGGGACCTCATGAAACTGAAAAGCTTCTCTAAAGCAAAGGACATTGTCAAAATGATGGCTTACAGACTGATAAAGGATCTTCACTAACTCTGCATCTGACAGAAGGCTAATACCAGAATATATAAAGAAACCAACACATCAAATAATCCAATTAAAATTGGACAGAGCTAAAGAGAAATTCTCAACAGAGGAATATTGAGTGGTGTAGAAACACTTAAAAATGCTCAAAGTTCTTAAAAATCTGAGAAATGAAAATCAAAATGACTCGGAGATTCCACCTCACACCCATCAGAATGGCTAAGATCAAAAACTCAAGGGACAACACATGCTGAGAAGATGTGCAGAAAGGAGAACCCTCCTCCATTGCTGGTAGAATGTAAACTTCTACAACCACTTTGGAAATCAGTCTGGCACTTTCTCAGAAAACTGGAAATACTGCTACCCCAAGACCCAGCTAAACACCTCCTAGACATATGAGAAAGATGCTGAACCATACAAGGGCATTTGCTCAACTATGACTATAACAGCTTAATTCATAATAGCCAGAAACTGGAATCAAACTAGATGTCCTTCAATGGGGAAATGGATACAGAAATTGTGGTACATTTGCACAAGGAAATACTACTCAGGTATTAAAAACAAGAAAATCATGAAATGTGCAGACAAATGGATGGATCTTTCTCAAAAGATCACCCTGAGTGATGTATCCCAGAAGCAGAAATACATGTATGGTATAGATTCACTTAAAAGTGGACATTATCCATACAATATAGATTGGACATACTAAAATCTACAGACTTTTAAAAGCTAAAGTACAAGGAGGAACATAGGGAAGATGCTTAATTCTCATTCAGGAAAGAAATCAGGATAGATGCCAGAACACAGAAGAGAGAGAACAGGATAGGAGCCTCCCAAGGATGTAGACTAAGTGACTCCACTCAACAGGTGATTGAAGCAGATGCAGAGACCCACAGCAAAATTTTGCATAGAGCACAAAAAGTCTTATTGAAGAAGTGGGAGATAGAAGGACCTAAAGGGGACAGGAGTCACTCAAGGAGACCAACAAAAAAAAAAAAAAAAAAAAAAAAAAAAAAAAAAAACTGGGTCCTGGGGCCCTGCAGAGACTGATGCATCAACCAAAGAGCATGAGAAGACTTAGACACCATGCACAGATGTAGCCCATAGACAGCCCAGTCTCCATATGGGATTCCTAGTAATGGGAGAAGAGACAATCTCTGAACTTGGTTGCCTGCTTCTTGATCACTTCTCCCTAGTGGGTCCACCTAGAGAGCCTACAGATGAATAGGATACAGGGAGTCTTAATGGAACCTGATAGGCTAGGGTCTGATAGGACCTTCCCTATCAGAGGACTACATGAGAAGGATAGGGGAGGAGGAGGGAGGGATAGTGGTACATCGAGTAGATGAGGGAGGGGGCTACAAGTGGAATTCAAAGTGAATAAAAATGTAAAAATTAATGATAAACATGGGTGACAGAATGAAGCATAAATAAGACACAATTTACTGAGAAACACAAAAAATACTCATCATCTTTAATCATAGATCTATCTAGAAAAAAGAACTTAGGCAACCAATACCTCAAATGACAAATAATGTATATTTAGTGTTCTTCTTGGCACTATAGTAAAAGAGAATGTGATAGGATGCAGACAATATCATTGGAAATCTTTCTTCATGGAGTGAACATGGAGTGACTTGTAGGAGTTGAGATGTTGATTTATTTTCTCCCCACAGATCAGCAGGAATGTATCCCTTGCTGAATTCAGGAGTACCCAAACCTTGAGAGAAACCAGTACCTGCCCATGGCAGTGACCTTCCTGTCCTTTGAGGATTCTCTGGGCTTGGTCCTGGTCTGCATGGCTTTGTGCTTATCTGTCAGCACAACTATAGTTTTGGGGATCTTTCTCAAGCACCATGACTCACCCATCATTAAGTTCAATAACTGGACTATAATAAAATACATTAGTGTCTTCAAATGAAATTATTTACTTCTACTTTTAGTAAGTTTATATAAAATGTATATCTAACCATAACTATAAGAACCCTTCATTTAAGCAATGTTATATAGATACACTCTATTTTAGAACAGAAACTACTTCTGAAAACATATTTAATAAGTTATACATGTTACTTTTTAATTTCTGGACGATATAAGTATTCAAATTTTAATTACATAATAGTAATTTAAATAAATAATACAGGTATTATACATTTTTCCCTTAGTATTTTATTTTTCTGGAGGAAACAGGAATTAGGTTGACAGTTGACATCTTCTGTTGGACAGGCAAAAATATGGATCTCTGGAAAAGGGTGCTTGCAAAATTCTACATCCACAGCGGAAATCATTGTGCAGAATTCTCAAAATGATAAAACTAAATCTATCATATAAGCCACTTATAACTTTCCTTGACATAAAAACAATGGACTTAACATAATTACATCAAAAATATTTTTTCAACCATGCTCGTTGCTATTCTACTCAAAATAAGTACAAACTGGGAACACATAAATATTCTTCAACTGATAGATAACTGAAATGGTGTGCACATAAATAGGTAGAAATATAAGTGATGATATTGATTTAGGTAACTCAGATCCAGAAAACAGATATCACATGTCCTGTCTACTCTGAACCATGTAGTTCTAGATCTTCAGTTGTGAATATTCAACCTACCATGAAAGAAAAGAAAGAGGGTGGCGAAAGACTGGGGACCAGCCTCAGCAGTTGATAGTTTCGAGAGAGGAAGGAAGAATAAGGCAAGGCAGAAATGAGTCAGGCATGGTTGTCCAAAGAAACTTAGAGTCTTGACTGACTGGCAGTCAGAGTACTTCTTTATTCAGACATAGTTCAATAATAAAAGATAGATTCACATTGTTCTAAAACATAGATGATTTTTTTTGTTCCCAGACAGGCGTTTTAACTGTCTCTTGGTCATAAATTTAGTCATCAGTGATAAACCTTATCTTTTTACTATCATTTTTTCTTCATCAATGCCATAACCTGACATTTTTGAGAATATGGAGGCATATTTGCCACAGCCTGAAACCCCATTCTCAGGTTGGACACATTTTCAGATTCAATGGCAATAGGTAGAAAATCTTCAAGCCAGGCTGGGCATATTGCTTTGTCCCAAGAAGTATATTATCATATTTTAATGGACAGCCTCATGAAAAACAATTTATGGCAAAGCAGCAACAGTTGTTATTCAATTCCTGGCATAATGCATTGTCTATACCTCATATCTTTGTAGAATTTACTTATGTGCTAAATCTAAGTATTCTTTCATTATTTTGGTCATACAACACCACAGTGTTACTGTGAAAACAGATATTTCTAGGAAAAGGAGGTCCTAATACCTCACTTTAAAAATCATTTTTATAAAACATTCTTTGTCCATCATTATAGACCCTACTGTAAGGTGATGATGTCTCCAGCCATTCATTTACATCTTTATCTAATCATTGAGAACATACCATATGTAACTCCTAATCTTATATGTCAAGTAATCATCTGAGGATACAGAAGTACAAGGTATTTAATCTCAAATATTATCAACTTTCCAAGCTCTAGAAACTTTGTTTGCCTTTTTAAGAGTATGTTGTTCTGATTATTGTCTTCTTGAGGAAGCACAGGGGTAGGTTTCACAAGACTATCTTGGAGCTGAGGTCTCATAAGGAGTTTTCTGCCATTTTTATGTGAGTTACAACTTCCATGAGGAAGACATTCATGTAGGGCCAAATAATTGAGATTCCCCCTAAAAATGAGAGTAGCAGTATGCTCAGGATTTTTTCTGGGGTAGCTTAGAAACAGTATCACAGAGTGAAGGCATAAATGATTCATTAAAAAAATTTCCTGTTGCTCCAATGTCCCCAGGTTGTACATGTATTGAAAACCCTCTAAGCATGTAGCAAGTGGAGATCAAGACCAAGCCTGAAAGATAGTATGAAGGCTATTGTAACATGCAGCTCAGCTGTGCTGGATCTTTGTCAAATAGCTGTGCTGACTTCAAGACTTTAACTGTATATAAACTTTGGTGAGGTTTTAATCCATTTGGAGGTGACTTTTGAGTGAAAATAAGCATCTATTTCCATGTTTCTACATATAGGCATCTAGTTTGGTCAGCATCATTGGTGAAGATTTTATGTTTTTCCAGTGTGTATTGCTATTTTTGTTATAGTACTAGTGTATTTACATAATCAACTATTACTCAGACATTTAAATAATCAAATCATGAAACATGAAGGTAAATGCACATTTGCAGGTAACTGAGAGTAAGAGAACCTAGACCCCAAAAGAGAAATAGGGTATGTATTTGTTTTACATATATATTAGTTGCAAGATATATGATATGCAAGCAACTGAACATAATACTGCAGGGGATACATACAGATTAAGAACTGGAGGTTAGGGGAGCCAGAGATTTCTCCATAGGAATGGGAAATAAAATACTTGGTACAAATGGAAGGTGGGCTAAAAAGATAGAATTGAAGGGGATTGGGAAAGGAAGAGGGCTATGAAAAGGTAACATGAAAAAAGACGGATAAAATTAAGGGTCATTTATTTGGTACAGTGGAAACCTAATGCAATAGAAACTTTCTCAAATATATATATGAAGCCGATATAAATGAAATCACCACACAAGAAGAAAGTTCCAACTGGAAATCTCTTGTCACTAAATAAAGATCCAGTACTGGTAATGGTTTATATTTAACTGAGGTATTGGCCAAAGTGGTGTGATTGTAATGACAAAACAATACAGGCTTTTGCCAAGACTATAGGCTACTCTCCACAAATTGAATGCAGTGCCCTCTTGCTGGAGACAACACTTACACTTACATGGAACATAGATAAATAGAGCTTGTGCCTACATAGAACCGTCACACCTGCATTCTAGCAACTTTTGTATGGGAAGTACTCTGCAACTACAAGAGAAGAAATATAAATGCTAACCCAGCTACCAAACTTGTGAACTATAACAATGTCCTACCTGTAAGACAATATTAGTGCAACAGTTGTAGGAGTAGATAACCAATCTATAGTTTGACTTAAGGCCCACTTCACATGATGGAATCCACACCTGATACTGGTTTATTGATCAAGAAAAAGAAATTACATAGCCCATGGTTCTAGGGAAAAAGCAAATACTATGTTCTACTAAAAGTATTAAAATGACCCTTGCCATCATTCTGCTATACTCATAGACCAGTATCTTGTTCAGCCATCATCAAAAAAGTGTCATCCTGCATCTGATGGAGACAAATTCAGAGGCCCATAGAGAAAATAGACAGTCAGTGAGAGACCTCAGAATATGCCCTCCAGGCTCTTCAGTAATTCAGCCAGAGGAGTGTAAATGCCAGAAAGGATAGAGAATATCAAAGAACAAAGCACTATAAATTAAGAGGACTGAAGAATAGAGAGACTGTGAGAGACTGAGGCAGCATGCACAAGGCCTTTAGTGTTCTGTCCCTAGCCCTATCTCTAATTGATAAGCGCTTGAAAATGAAAATGTAGTTTTCTCCAAGGGACACTCATTTTATCCACAGGACTACTCTTAATTATATTTTTAAGAGTAAATTCCAAAAGGTAGATGGCCAAAAGTTTCCCTCACTGGCAAGTTTGGATTCTCATGTCCTAGAATTCTGGCATTCATTTAAAATTTTTTATCATAGTTCTCATTTTAATTTGCTGAAGATTTTTTTCTATTTTTAAAGCTACATGTCCTCTGTGTGTATACCATTGTTTCAAGTTTAATATTTTATGAGATTCCTGCATATATGAACAAGTCTGCATCATTTCCCAACTTGGGCTTTTTTTTTTTTCCTACTCAGATGTGTTTGCTTTTGTCTTTTTGCTATTTTATTTTCTTATTATAAATTATATCCCTCCTTTTTTAATATGAGGGTGAATTTAGACAGGATAGAAGGAGAGATGGGAAAGAGTTGCCAGGATTAGAGGAAGGGAAAACTTTCATCCAGATGAACATATAAGTAAAGTGACTATTTTTAAAAAAAAAAAAAAGGAGAAGGAGGAGGATGAAGAGAAAGAAAAAGAAGAAGGGAGAGTTGGAGAAAGAAGAAAAGCAGGAGGAGGAGAAGATGAGAAGATGAAGAAGAAGAAGAAGAAGAAGAAGAAGAAGAAGAAGAAGAAGAAGAAGAAGAAGAAGAAGTTGTGTCAAAAGAAATGTTAAATAGTCATGCACAAAAGATCCAGAAAATCTAAAAAGGGAAAAAAAAAGTAAGTTATGAATAATAGAAATAGAAAAAGAAAAAACTCACATCAAAATCCTAGAAAATATTTTCAGCAAAATAATAGAAGAATGTATCCTTAACCTAATAAAGAATGGGTAACCTATAAAAGTACAAAACGTATATAGAACAGCAATTAAAGTATACCAGAAAAGAAATTTTGCTCAGCACATAAAATCATAACATTAAAAATAAAGAAAATTATATTAAACAAAGAAGGGATATTAAAAGTTGCAAGTTGAAAATACGAAATTGCATATAAATTCAGGCTCTTTAGAGTAACTCCTGATCTCTCAAGAGAGATTCTAAACCTAGAATGGCTGAGACAAATTATATAACATATTTAAGGGACCCTTATTCCTATATCCAGTAAACTTTCAATAATAAATGAGGAATAAAGATATATTGCATAGTAAAACCAAATATGAGCAGTATCTCTGTAAAACTTCACTACAGAAACCAATCAATGGAACACTCCAATCTAAAGTGTTATCCACACCCAAGACAACAAAAAGAATGAATAATCCCAAGCATCAAATCAGGAGGCAAAAAACCCACACCATTACTACAAAATAAAGGGAAATAAAAAACATTGCTCATTGAAATCTCTCAACTTGGATGTTCAATTCTCCAATAGAAAGACAGGAACTAACAGAATGGACTAGACAACAATGTCCATTCTTCTGCATCTACGGAACACTCTTTATCATCCAGGTTGGACAGCATCTCTGTGTAAAAGGATGAAAGGAGACAGTAGAAGAAAGTGGACCAAAAAAGAAGTTTAGGGGAACTTTATTTTATACAGTTCACTCAAACAAATGCCTAAAATTCTTGAGTCAATTTAAAAGAGAGTATGTACGGTGCACACTGAATGAGGAGTTCCACCATTATCCATATGAAACAGATGACTTGGGCTAATCCAGCACACATCTACAGTCATGTTTACTAAAGCACATCTTACCAGGTGCTAAGATAGAATGAACTTGATTGTTCTGAATCACATGAGTGCAAAATATAATATTATTCATTTTTTTATATTCATGGAGACATGTACTTTTGTTTTTTGAGATTTTTTTTGAAAGTTTGGACAGTTTATTGTTGGTGAAGTTTCAAGGGAAATGCTACAATGATCTGTTATAAATGCTACAAAAATTGAACTATAATTTCTGAGGGTGTTATGAGCATTACTTCCTTTGGATGTCCAATGGATTTGAGAAGTTGCATTCTTCAAGTTGACATAATGAGATGGTTCTTTTAGGTATGTGTTCCAACAACAGCCCTTACTATAATCCTTATATATCCTAAAAATTGTTATCTTTTATTTTCAGTAGTGAAGGGGGAGTTAATCTAAGACTTTACATCTTTCTTTATAATGGAAATCTCTTTTTTAACATAATCACATTATTTCTTGTTTCTCTGTCTTCCCTACAAAATCTCTCATATAGCCCTCTTTTGGCTCTTTCAATTTCAAGTCTTGTGTTGCCAATAACATGTATCATGCATGCATGTGTGTGTGTGTGTGTGTGTGTGTGTGTGTGTGTGTGTGTGTTCAAGAGCAAGAGAAAACATTTCAAGAAAGGCAATCATTTTACTTTGAAATTGTGGATGAACTCAAAATGTATCATCAAATGTTATGACCTGAGCTAGAGACAGAAATCAAACATTGTTTGACTTCAGTCCTAATTGAGCCAAAAGCAGTCAGTCCTCTGAAATAAGAATTGAATAGTCAGTATTAGAGCTGGAACATCAGGGTATAGTGGCATGACTTGTCAAAGAACACATTTCAGTGACAAGAGGAATAATATAAAGAAATACTTCAGGGTGTGTGCGTAAGAGCTATTAATAAAGCTTACATTGTTTATTTGAGAAATATTCTGTATATATTTTTTTAAATCTCAATAATCAAAATGTTATAATTACTGTGTAAGAGATATTTATTTATATATTATTTATTCTTCCATCAATTTTTCTTCCATTTTCACCCTCCTGAGTTTTGAGTAAACATTCTTTGCTCTTTTGAAAATTCAAGCCACTTTTTCATAAACTATTTTTACACACTTAATATATCAAAATTTGATTTGTAAAATATTTTATAATATTATAATACTAGGAATATATAACAAACCACTGAATTTTATCAAGGGTATTTATTATATACAGGAAAAAGGAAAATGTGAAGTGATGAAATACTATTCTTTCTAGTTGTTTTTAAGAGACAGGTGCCTGCGTGCAGCCATTTCAGGAAAAAAAAAAACTTATTTTTTTTCTTTTTTTATTGATTATTACAATTTATTCACTTTGTTTTCTGGCTGTAAGACCTTCCCTCATCTTCTACCAATTACAACCTACCTCCCTCTTCTACCCCTATGCCCCTCTCCTAGTCCACTGATAGGGGAAGTCCTACTTCCCTACTGTCTTATCCTAGCCTATCTTATCAAGTCTTACCAAGAATGGCTGCATCTTCCTCTGTGGCCTGGCAAGGCTGCACCTTCCAGGAGTAGGTTATCAAGGAGCCTGCCACTGAGTTCATGTCAGAGACAGCTGCTGTTACCCTTAATAAGGAACTCACATGGAAACTGAGATACTTATGAGCTACATCTGAGCAGGGGTTCTAGGTGTTCTTCATGCATGGTCCTTGGTTGGAACAGGACCCCCTGGGCCCATATTTTTTTGGCTCAATTGGCCTCCGTGTGGAGGGCCTCTCTCATCCAGGTCTTTCTATCTCCTGAATCTTCCATATTATTCCATGCTCTCTGCCCAAAGTTTGGCTTTGTGTCTAACCATCTGCTTCAGTACCCTGCTAGGTAGATTCTTTCAGAGGCCCCCTGTGGTAGGTTCCTGCCCTGTTCCCTGTCTTCTCCCATTACTGATGTCTATCCCACTTGCCTTTCTAAATGAGAATTAAGCATCTTCCCTAGGGTTCTTCCTGTTGCTTAGATCCTTTATGACTATAGATTTTAGTATTTTAATCCTACATTATTTGACTAATACCCACATATAAGTGAGGATATACCATGAGTGTCTTTCTGCTTCTGGATACCTCACTCAGAGTGATCTTTTCTAGTTCAATCCATTTGCCTGCTGATTTCCTTGTTTTTAATTGCTAAATAGTATTGCATTGTATAAATGTGCCACAATTACTATGTCTATTCCTCGGTTTGGGGACATCTAAGTTGTTTCCAGATTCTGGCTATTATCAGTAAAGCTGTTATGAGTACAGTTGAACAAATGTCCCTGTTGTATGTTTGATAATCTTCTGAATATATGCCCAGGGTTGGTATAACTGAATATTCTAGTAGCACTATTCATAGTTTTCTGAGAAAGCACCAGATTGATTTCCAAAGTGGTTGTACAAGTTTACATTCCCACCAGCAATGGAGAAGGGTTCCCTTTTCTCCACATCCAGTCCAGCTTGTGTTGCAGATGATGTGATAGTATACATGAATAACCCTAAAAATTCAACCAGGAAACGCCTACAGCTGATAAACAACTTCATCAAAATGACTGGATACAAAATTAAATTTAAAAAAATCTGAAGCCCTCCTGTATACAGAAGACAAATGGACTCAGAAAGAAATTAGGGAAACAAAACCCCTTCACAGAAGCCAGAGATAACATAAAGTACATTGGTGTGACTCTAATCAAGCCAGTGAACAACTTGTATGAAAAAAAAAGAACTTCAAGGAAGATATCAGACAATCTCCCATACTCCAGAATTGGTAGGATTAACATAGTAAAAAAGGCCACTCTACCAAAAAAATCTAAAGATTCAATGCAATTCCAATCAAAACACCAGCACAACTCATTAGAGACCTCCAAAGAACAATTCTCAGTTTCATATGGAAAAACAAAAAATCCAGAATTGATTTTAAAAAAATGCCTGCACAATAAATATTTTCTGGAGGTATCTTCATCCACAATCTCAAATAGTACTATAGGGCAACAGTAATAAAAAATGGCATGGTACTGGCACCTGTACTTTAAATCTTAAAGGGGTGTGCATCTACTCATTAATCATTTTTATTAAATCATATCAAGAAGCTGAGGGGAAAAACAAATATAAGGGAATCAACTGCTGTCTCAGGTTTAGACCCAGTTTGCGGGTGCCCAGACAGCCAATGCTACCTTGGGCTATTGTTTCAGCTCATCAACCTTAAAATATCCCTTGATTTACTATTAATAGTGTACTTTTCTTAACTTTAAATTGTTCTCTAAGATTTTTTACATCAGAGCCAAACATCTTCCCTGACCTTGTGAAACAATCTATTTTTCCAAATTGTTTCTAAGTATAATGGTCATTGCTAACAATCTGTATCTATGGCTTCTTTCAAGGACAGTGGTTAATTCATTAATCTGCTCCAGTTAACATGTGAAAAGAGATCAAGCATTGTTAATTTTAAATGTCAGTGATATTGCCCAGTGAAGAGCTAGAAGCCTTCTTAAAGTTTTCATACAACTCATATTATAAGGATTATGGACATCATAAGGGCACCAAGCAGAGATATGCTACATAAGAACACAAAGTCATCTGGAAAATCAGTTTTTGAGATTATGCTTCTTCAAGACAAACTCATTATGATTATGCTAACAGGGGAGCCACATTCCATGAGTTCTACAGCTGTTCTGCTGTTGCTCCTGCATGGTGCTTGACAGAACCAGGTAGCCAAAATAGTTTGCCTATATGTGTGTGGGGGGGTAAGGTTATCTCAGGACCTGGGAAGGAGAATTCAGGGTATTGCATGGGCTGTACTAGCCTGGATGGCCAGATAACATGGAAGGACTGAAGGATTTCTGAGAGAAAATGGCAGGTGGGTTTGATTTGATATGTTAACTAGGAAACTCTGCCATTAGATTCAGGTTTGAATCCTACTTCTATGGTAACATAAACTTCAGAGAGAGAATCATGGTCTCCATTGCATAATGATCTTCAACTGAGCTCACAGGGAAAAAAGGTGACAAAGACAAAGATTCTGTTTTTCTTTTCTTTCTATATATCTTCTTTTTTTTTTTTTGAGGGAGGGCAGTTACCCAAACTAGACTCAAATTTTTGCTGTTTTGCTTTGTTTTCCTTACTATATTTTATTTTATCAATTGTTTTTATTTTTCACAATTTATTCATTATATATGCTGATTGAAGTTCACTCCCTCAACTCCTACTGGTCCCTCCCTCCACCTTCCCCCATCTCCTTCCCGTAGACTACTCAAAAGGAGAGATCCTCTCCCCTGCCATTCACCCTTACATTATCAGAACAGTACTCAGCTATTAAAAACAGAAAAATAAAATTTCTGCTTGTATTTATTTTCCATGGGCCACTGTACTCACCTTAGAAGATTTCATACCATGAAGCTTGCCTGCAACCTTACCTTGAACTAAACAATAAGTATAACTCATTTTAATAAGTCCCATCCCAAGATAATGTTTGATTGACCATCTCAAATCCAGAAACATGTGAAATTTGAAATGCTATGCACTCTGAAATATTTTATTACAGGCATTTCAGAGAATGTGATTCTCTTGTTACCTGGATGGCTGTTTCCGACCAGCCCAGGAAGGCATGAGGGGCAGAAGATGAGTAGTATAAAGCTTGGAAAGCCCGCAAGCATAACAGTGGTTAGCCACTCTGGGAACCACCTCAGAAAGTAAGTTCAACTTTAATTTCAGAAAACAGAAAACAGTGGCTTATATCCCTTGGGGAGTACATGGGATGCTCCAAGCATAGGTGTAGATAATTGTTTAATACTAGGAAATTTAAGAATGCTAGATTTACATTAAGCAGCACATTCCTATTATATGAATAAGAAGAACAAGAACACAGAACCAAATTATCCTATATTTGAAGGGAGGGGAGAGTTATCAGGGATCTGTGTCAAAGGCCATCTATCAAATTTGATTGTTGGTGTCCATGTCTAAAGATACTCTCCAGATGAAGTCAGGCAGAGAAAACAAACCCTTGACATGGTTACCCATCTAGGCCAGAAGCAGAGTCATACATGGAAAAGAAAGCCTCTTCCCTCATATCTCACAATTCAGTGTGGGTTGTGATGTTTTTCAATAGTACCCCTGGAACAATAGGTATGTGTACACAAAGAAAGTTCTACAGGCTACCACTGTTGTGATTCTCTCAGAGAACTTCCTGGCTGGTGAAAGTTCATTTCCTACATATTCATCCACTGAACTAAAAGTTTCTTGTGTAAAGTTAGGCAATTGAAAACAGTAAATGTTGAGAATCAGGATTATCAATAAGTCTTCCATAAACACCTTATTATATAATACTGTTGTGTGTAATTGATATTCACTATTCATTGTATTTTTTTAAAAAATGAGTTTATTTACATTACATTCCAATCTAAGTCTTCCCTTTCACTCCCCATTACTACCCTCCATTCCTATTGCCTCTATTCCCTTTCCCCTTCAGAAAAGGGAGGTAATTTCCATTGAGCTAGTTTTACAGTTCTATTGCATCTCAGTGGACCAAAGAACACAAAGGGCTTTCCAACTTGCTTATACTCACAGAATTCCTTTCCAGTAAGGATACTTTTATGATCATGATGACTCTAGATTTGTGCAAGGCCTCACCATTTTAACACATTCATAAGTTTTCCTCCATTATGAATCCTTTCATGATGATGAAGATTATACAAATATGGAATGGTTTCACCATGTTAAAAACACTCACAGGCTTTCTGTCCATTAGGATTTTTTTCATGAGTTTGAAGATGATTCTGAAGTGCAAAAGTTTTTCACATTGGTTGCAGTCAGACAGCATCTTTCCAGTATGTGTTCCTTTATGTATTAAGAGATATTATATGCAAAGGCTTTACCACATAGTTATAATTCATATGGTTTCCTTCCAGAATGTGTTGTTGTCTTAGGAGATGACTGTTACATGCAAAGGTTTTATCACACTAATTACCCTCATCAGGGGCTTCTCTACACTGTGTGTTTTTTTCATGTTTTCAGAGACTACTCTGTTGTGAAAGGGCTTTATCATGTTGAGTATATTTATAAGTTTTCTTTCCAGTATGTGTTCTTTATGGCTTAAGAGATGACGGTTTTGTTACATTCAAAGGTTTCTACCACATTGTTGTTTACATTGAGATGACTATTTTCTTTTCCACACAGTGTGTTTTCATAAGGTTTTTATGGTGTTCTTAAGAGAGTACTGTTGTTTTGCAAAGGCTTTACCACACTGGTTACATTCATAAGGTTTCTTTCCAGTGTGTGTTCTTTTATGGCTTATGAGAGCACTGTTTTGTGCAAAGGCTTTACCACACTGGTTACATTCATAAGGTTTCTCTCCAGTGTGTGTTTTTTTATGGCTTTAGAGAGTACTGTTTTCTTCAAAGGCTTTACAACCTTGGTTACATTCATAAGGTTTCTCTCCAGTGTGTTTTCTTTTATGGCTTAAGAGAGTACTGTTATTTGCAAAGGCTTTACCACACTGGTTACATTCATAAGTTTTCTCTCCAGTGTGTGTTCTTTTATGCCCCATGAGATGACTGTTTTTTGCAAAGGCTTTACCACATTGATTACATTTGTAAGACTTCTCTCCTGTGTGTGTTCTTTTATGCCATATGAGAACAGTGATATAGGAGAAGGCTTTACCACATAGAGTGCATTTAAAGGGTTTCTCTCCAGTATGACTGTATTCATGCCGGCAAAGATAATTAGCACATGTGAAAGATTTACCACAGTCATTGCATTACACTAATAAAGATATTTATCTATATGAATTAATTTCATATTTTGGTCTAATGGTAAAGGAGAATCAATTTTTAAAGTTTTATCACTTTATTTACATTCATGGTTTTCCCTTCATTATGGGTATTTTTAAGATCCCTGTGATGGTAAAATTATTTGTTATGTGGTTCACTTTTATACCATCATTTTTCTATAAGAGATTTTTGTTTCAAATATATGAAGAGTTTTGTAAGAATTCAGATTTTTACTACAACAATCCCATTCACAAATTTTTGTACGGTATGAATTACACTTCATTTAAAAAAGTGAGCAGGACATGCAGAAGAAGTTCCAAATTCCTAGTATTCATAAGTTTTTTCAACAGTATGATTTTGCTGATGAATTTTCAGTGAAGTTGCAAAACCAATTAACAGTACCCATTTATCACATTCAGCAAATCTACTCAAAGTGGGGAGTACTACAAAATCAGTTTTTCTTGGAGAAAGACAGGGACACTGCTTCTTTCAATATCCCTATGCTCATGTGTCTTACAAACATTGTGACATATGATATACCAGTTTTTTACAATAATAATGAAAGATCCCAACATTGAATTAACAGATTTTGTTTTTTGTTCATCATAGACATGTCATATAGGGATTAAGGTTTCTCCACAACAATATTTTTGACTCTCATAAGCTGCTCCTTTTCAGTAAAGTTTACAATATTACTGTATGAATATGAACAACACTGGTTGTACTATGAAATATTTGCTTATTAAAAGGTTTTGGACACATACTGATCACCTATTCAATGTATCTGAGTAGATAGAATGAGACTAAACAGATTGCCAGTTCAACTCAGTAACTGTAATGTCTATATGATTCAAATAGTATTTTCTGTTACAACATTATTTTGTTTTTTTCTATCTTAGGGAGTACTTTGAAAACACAAATCAGATCTGACATTGAAGTACAAGAAATTGTGAGATTTTAATGATCATCAGTATACTTAAAGCAGTGCTGTTTATACACTGTTGCTTTTCTTTAAAACTTCCAGGACACAGCCAGGTATGCTGGTACATGCCTTTAATCCCAGCACTTGTGGAGGCAGAAGCAGGCATATCTCTGTGATTTTGAGGTCAGGCTGGTCTAACAAGCAAGTCTAAGTCAAGCCACAGCTACACAGAAAAAAAAACTATTTCAAAAACAGAAAATAAAAAAAGCAACTAAACAAACAAACAGACAAACAAAGGTCCAGGACACATTAAAATTTCTTAAGATTCATATTTGTATCAACATGCACATAAAGTTACCTTTTATTACTTGTAGAACTTTGAAAAATGTTCTTCAATATTATGGTCATCCCAATTGTAGCCTAAAATATAGTACCAGAAAATATATATTATTTGAAATATCACATTATTATTAAGGCAAAACTTAAATCGCTATCTTCTGTGACCCTTAGAACCATGCCTGATCTATTCACCTCATTCATCCCCATTCTCAATTAGAATTATATAAGATGATCAATAACAAAGTAAGAGTTGTCTCCATATTTTAAAAGTGAAAGAAAATTTGGAGTATTACCTATAGCGGAGAGGTTTTTACAGGTCTCTAGCATCACATTTTGTAGAGTTGCTTCTGGGAAGGTTCCAGCAAAGCCCACTCTTCTTGGCTGAATTTCACATGCACATCATTGAAGGTCACTGAATTCTAAAATATGCCATACATTTGTACAACAGAAAGAGTAGCAACAGTATAAATTTATACTTCATATGTAATATAATCATATATTTCTTGTGTTTCTTTCATTTATTTTTCTGACACAGAAGTGCTAGTGTTAGACAATTGGGTTCTGTGCATCAGGTGAAGGAGGGAAGAAGAAAAAGCCTAAAGGTTAGATTGTAAGGAAAACCAAAGGCGTGCTTTAAAACCTGTGTTAAAGGAGTTTCATTAGTTTATAAGACATGAGTATGAAGTAGCCATTAGTTGGGTTCTTGAGTGATCTATGAATCACCTTCAGTTACTACTCAGTGGGTGAATAAGTCAGGACCCTGTCATAAGATAGGTGGAAGGAAAAACACAATCATGACATTTTTATCTAGCAACAAATGAGATGGGGCTATCAGGGGACAGTGAACAAGTGAAGTGGGTGACATCAGTCAAAAGACAACATGGCACTGAATATCATGTTTTGACCAGGGATCAGAGATGTGGAATATCAGTATATGAAAATGGGGGATAATATATTTGTGGAAGGGAAAGTGGACTGCAGTGAATACATGGATAAAAATAATGTGAGTGGCAAGCAACAATAATCATAGCTGATAACATCAAATTTTGAGTGACCAGAGAAAAGAAAAGGCATAGAACACATGATTATTCTATTTGATCATTGTTTTGTATATTCTCCTTTCTAAGTCATGTATAGTCTATAGTTTAAAAATAAAGATTAAAACTTTTCTATTAAAAAACTAGTGTTAAGTTATCACTAAGTCATTTTAGAAGAAAAACTGAATAACGAAGTTTAACTGTGTCATATTTGAACTTTTTGAATAGGATATAGCTTTGGAATAATCATGGTAATTAATGGGGACAAAGACAAACAGAGAGAAAAGAGCAAAATAGAAAGAGAGAGACAGAGACACACAGAGAGAAATTAAGAGTTGAACAGTATTAAGTACACATCAGAGAAATTTATGAGCAGTTACTAAGGATGAAAAATGATGGACAATTTGGGTGTATTCTGTCATGCCTTTAATTCCATCACTCAGGATGCAGAGGCAGAGGAAGAGACAGGTGCATCTTATTGAATTGGATGCAGCATGTTCTATGCAAAGAGTTCCAGGACAGCCAGACCTATATAGTAAGACAGAGCCTCCCAATCAAACTAACACAAAATATTGTAATAACTGAGAGGTCTTTACTGAAGCTTCTACAAGGAATTATACATTGAATCCAGTTCTGTATTCATTTTCCAGAAATCTGCACTGCCCTAGCTTAAACTGTAACTTTAATAAGATTTTACTAAAAGGGAATGCATGTTTAAACAGCTAAAAATAGAAAGGTGAAAACAGCAATAAAAATGATGATCTTAAATAAGCAACATAAGGCAGGAGAGACGGATCAGCAGTGAGGAGCTCTTGCTGCTCTTACAAATAATTGGTCTCAAATGTCAGTGTTTAACTGGGACCCACTACTATCAATTGCTATAAGTTCATGAGTTCTGAACACATCATTAGACTACTGTGACGATCAGGCACACAAGAGGTTCATATTCATGACTACAATCAAAATACTCATATTCAGTAAAAATTAAAAACAAATTCCAGATGGCAGGGCTGATTGCATACTGATCTGATCAGTGGGTAGCAGAGACTGCACAGTGACAAATACTTGGAACAGTTGGTCCCTAAACAACATTGCCTGTGTTTACCAGGTGATAAGAAACCCAATGATGAGAAAAAAACAATTGGGTTCAACCTCACAGCACCCAGCTAATCCCTGAAAAATTTTGGCTGGGCTGTTTCAAGCAAATAGACCCAAGAAGGAATAAGGTTTTCATCTAAGGAAATAGACTTTCCAAAAAGTGTGTCCTGATCACCTTCCCAGGCTGAACTGGGTGACACCCCAGAGCACCAGAGACTGGGAGTCCCACCCTCAAGAAAAACCCACAGGGAAGGAACCCCATGTGGGACTGACTGAATGTCACCCAGTCTATCCCTGGAAAAGGTCCTGTCAGACTTGCAGGTGCACAGCAGACAGCCCTGAGTGGGGCTCCAGTCCCAGTCTTGAGACCCCAGGCAACTCTGACCTCCATCACAGATAGAACTGTGTGTGCCAGGGCACCAAAAGATGGGTTTCCTGTAGAAAGAAAAACCCCAGACAGAACTGAGGCTCCAGGGAAACAGCAGGTCCCAGGTTAGACCACTCAGCTGAGGTCCCCCACCACCACTACCACCACCACTACCACCACCACATATGGGAATATTGTTGGAAAAAGTTCCCAGTTTCCTGTCCTGTCACCAGCTTGAGCCACCATTCCCAAGCAAGTGCCTATGCACTCTACCCCCCCCCAACAGTACAGACTGGGTCTTTCTGTTGGGAGAAAACCCAAAGGTGGGGGAATATCTGGCCCTACCTCAGGACACCTAGCTCCAGAAAAGTTTCTGGTTATACACAGGCTCCAGACTCTAGCCTCTTGCTGTACACATGAGAGTGGTGCACACCTGACACTGATTACGACCTGGGTACTGGGGCACAGAGCTCCAAACTCAGACCTACAGAAGCCTGGATTCCCTGAGAACAACCCCCAGATACTGCTCCAAAGGACAACCAGTTTCCCCTAACTAAACTGACCAAACCACAAGGCACTCAGGTTACAGCAGCAGCTCACTAAATTTACAGCAAGAAACCTAGCAGCAGGGAAGCTGTCTCCAGAATTTCTCTGGGTGAGAGGATAGCCCCCTTTACTAACAAAGGCAACAATTACTACTCAAGTCTGTACGACTGAGATGAGCTGTGGCAATTCCTGAAAAACACCTGCCATTCAGTGACAATACCTAAAAAATGGAGGAGAGCTCCTTTGGGAAAAATCATCTTCCTGCCAAGGGGATTCAACCCACCACAGGATTCCAGGAAGTACCAGAAACTAACACCCAACACCTAAGATATCCCAATGGGTAGAGGCCACTGTAAAAGCTCAACCAACAAAAGACAAAGCAATATGGCATCTCCAGAACCCAGTTATTCAGGAGCAAGCAGCCCTGGATACCCCAGCATAAAGACAATTTCAGCCCAATGAAATTTATGAACATTGATGCAAAAAACTCAACAAAATACTTTGCAAACCCAATATAAAAACACATCAAAGATACCATCCACTACAACCAAGTAGGCTTCATGCCAGGTATGCAGGGGTTGTTCAATATGCAAAATTCCATCGTTATGATCCACCATATTAACAAACTGAAAGAAAAATAAACACATGATAATCTCCTTAGTTGCTGAAAAAGCATTTGAAAAAATCCAGCATCCATTCATGTTTAAAGTATTGAGAGATCAGGGATACAGGGCACATACCTAAACATAGTAAAGGTGATATACAGCAATCCTATAGCCAACATCAAGCTAAACAGAGAGAAACTCAAAGCAATCCACAAATTCAGCGAGAAAGTGAGGCTGCCCCCTTCTCCATATCTCTTCAACATAGATCTCCAAGTCCTTGCTAGAGTAATAAGACAATTAAAGAAGATCAAGGGAATACAAGTGGGAAAGGAAGAAGTCAAAGTATCACTATTTGCAGATGATATGATAGTATACCTGAGTGACCCCAAAAATTCTACCAGTGGATGCCTAAAGCTGACAAACACTTTCAGCAATGTGGCTGGTACAAAATCAACTCAAAAAATAAGTAGCCCTCCTGTATACAAAAGACAAAAGTGCTGAAAAGAAATTAGGTAAACAACACCCTTCACAATAAAAAAGGACATAAAGTATATTGGTCCCCCTATATAATAACAAGTCAAAGACTTGCATGAAAAAATTTCAAGTCTCTAAAGAAAGAAATAGAAGAAGATATCAGAAGATGGAAAGATCTCTCATGCTCATGGCTTGCAGGATTAACATAGTAAAAATGGTCCTTTTACCAAACGCAATTTACAAATTTAATGTAATTCCCATTAAATTACCAACACAATTCTATACAGACCTTGAAAGAAAAATTCCCAACTTCATATGGAATAACAGGAAACCCAGAATTGCTAAAACAATCTTCCATAATAAAAGATCTCAAGCTGTACTATAGAGCAACAGTAATAAGAACTGCATGGAACTTGCATAGACACCAACTAGTGGATCAACGGAATCGGATAGAAGTCCTAGAAATACACCCACACACTATGGACTCCTGATTTTTGACAAAGATGCCAAAACCATACAATGGAAAAAAGATAGCATCTTCAACAAAATGTGCTGGTCTAACTGGATGTCTATATGTAGGAAAATGCAAATAGATCCATATTTATCACTTTGCACAAAACTAAAGTTCAGGTGGATCAAAGACCTCAGTATAAAACCAGACATACTAACCCTGTTAGAAGAAAAAGTGAGGAAGAGCCTTGAACTCATTGGAACAGGGGACAACTTCCTGAACAGAACTTCAACAGTACAGGCTCTAAGAGCAACAATCAATAAATGGGACCTCATGAAAATGAAAAACTTCTATAAGTCAAAGGAAACTGTTGTCAAAACAAAATGACTGCCTGCAGATTGGGAAAGGATCTTCATCAACCCTATATCTGACAGAAGGTTAATATCCTGTATTTATAAAGATTTCAAGAAGTTAAACACTAACAAATCAAGTAACCCAAATTAAAAAATGGGGTACAGAGCTAAACAGAGAATTCTCAATAGAGGAATATAGAATGGCAGAGAAACACTTAAAGAAATGTTCAACATTCTTAGTCATCAAGGAAATGCAAATCAAAACCACCCTGAGATTTCACCTTACACCCATCAAAATGACTAAGACAAATAACTCAAGTGACAACTCATGCTGGATAAGATTTGGAGAAAGGGGAACCCTCCTTCATTGCTGGTGGGAATGTAAACTTATACAACCACTTTACAAATCAACCTGGCACTTTCTCAGACAACTAGGAATAGTGCCTCCTCAAGATCCAGCTATACCACTCCTAAGCTTATATCCAAAAGGCGCTCAAGTATACAACAAGGACATCTGCTCAACTATGTTTGTAATAGCTTTATTTGTAATAGCCAGAAGCTGGAAACAGCGCAGATGGCACTCAGTTGAGGAATGGATACAGAAATTGTGGTATATCTATACGATGGAATATTACTCAGCAATGAAAAATAAGGAAAACATGAAATTTGCAGGTAAATGGTGGGAAGTGGAAAAGATCATCCTGAGTGAGGTACCCCAGAAGCAGAAAGACTCACAGGGTATATGCTCACTCATAAGTGGATATAGAATATAAAACATAGGATAAAAATACTAAAATCTGTACAACTAAGGAAGTTAATCAGGAAGGAGTATGCTGGCTAAGATGCTCAAACCCCATGCAGAAAGGCATAGAGGATGGATATCAGATGAGGGAGAATACAGGGACAGGACAGGAGCCTACCACTGAAGGCCTTTGAAAGGCTCTACCCTGCAGGGTATCAAGGCAGATGCTGAGACTCATAGCCAAACTTTGGGCAGAGTGCAGGGAATCTTATGGAAGAACTGGGAGATAGTAAACCTGGAGATGACAGGAGCTCCAATCAAGGACAGCAACTGTTAAAAAAATTCTGGGCACATGGGTCATTTTTTGAAACTGATACACAAAGCCAAGGACCACTCATGGAGATGGCCTGAAACCCTGCACAAAAAGGTAGCCTATGAAAGTTCAGTATCCAAGTGGGAATAGTAATGGGGACAGGGACTGTCTCAGACAGAAACTCATTGGCCTGCTCTTTGATCACCTCCCATTGAGGGGGATCAGCCTTGCCATGCCACAAAAGAAGAAGATGCAGCCAATCCTAATGAGACCTGATAGACTAGGATCAGAGTGAAGGGGAGGAGGACCTCCCTTATCAGTGGACTGGGAAAGGGACAGGGTGGTAAAGATGAAGGGTAGGATTGGGAGGGAGGAAGGAGGGAGGTATGGGGGGATACAAATTGAATAAACTGTTATTAATAAAAATTGAAAAAAAGAACACAATAAAATGTTGAAAGATTTTTTAAAAAAACTATGCTGTTACACATACTTTCAAACTATGAAAATATTGCCTGATATCAGTTACATACCTAAATAAAAATAAATAAATAAATAAATAAATAAATAAATAAATAAATAAATGAATAAATAACAATGAGGAAGGATACTTCATAATCATCAAAGGAAAATTCCACCAAGATAGCATCTGTATTCTGAGCAACAATGCCCCAAATACAAGGACACCCACATTTGTAAAAGAAACATTAATAAATCTTAAAGAACATATCAATCACCATACATTAATAGTGGGAGAGGTCAACATGTCACTATCATCAAGGGACAGAGCAATGGAAAAGAACTTAAACTGAGAGATAATGACACAAATGGATATCATGAATCAAATGAACCTAACAGATATCTAGAAAATTTTTTAACCCAAAGAGAAAAGAATCTATCTTCTTTCAGCATCTCATGGACCCTTCTCCAAAACTGAACATACAGTAGGTCACAAACCAGGTCTCAACAGATACAATAAGATTGAAATAATATCTTGTATCCTATCAGACCATGATGGACTAAAGATGGACCTTAACAAGAACAGAAATAACAAAAAGCCTACACGTGGGAACTGAACAACTCCCTACTCAATGAAATCTAGGTCAGGGAAGAAATGAAGAACGAACTTCCTACAATTCAATGAAAATGAAGGTACCTCATACCCAAACTGCAATGAAAGCAGTCCTAAGAGGAGTTTTAATAGCAATAAAGGCCTTCATAAGCTATTGGAGACATCCCATACAAGCAACTGAATGGCACACTTGAAAGCCCTAGAAAAAAGAAGCAGACACACTCAACAGGAGTAGACTACTAGGACTAACCAAACTCAGGGCTGAAATCAATAAATTAGAAACAAAGAGAATAATTCAAAGAATCAACAAAACCAACAGGTAGTTCTTTGAGAAAATCAAATACATAGACAAACTCTTAGTCAAACTAAGTAAATGGAAGAAAGACAATCCAAATCAACAGTCTGAAAGGAAGAGAGAGAGAGAGATAACAGACACTGAGAAAATCCAAAGAACCATTAGATCTTATGTCAAAAACCTATATGCCGCAAAATTTAAAAATGTAAATAAAATATACAATTCTCTTGTTAGATTCCACTTACCAAATTTGAATCAAAATCAGGTAAAGATATTAAATAGTCTTTTACTGCCTAAGGGAATAGAAGCAGCCATCTAAATACTTGCAACCAAAAGAAGCCAAGAGTGAGATGATTTCAGAGCAGAATTCTACAAGACCATCAATGAAGAGTCAATATTGATATTCTTCAAATTATTCCACAAAATAGAAATGGACACAACATGACCAAACTCCTTTTGTAAGACCACAGTCACCTTGATAAATCCTCAAAGATCCCCAAAAAGAAAGAGAACTTCAGACCAATCTCTTTTATGAACAATAATGCAAAAATACTCAATAAAATAATCGCAAATCAAATCCAAGAACATACCAAACATATCATCCGCCATTACCAAGTAGGCTTCATCCCAGGCATGCAGGGATAGTTCAATATAGGGAATCTTAATCTGTGATATAAACAAATTGAAAAAAACAAAACAAAACAGGATCATTTCGTTAGATGCTGAAAAAACATTTGACAATATCCAACAGTTATTCTTGTTTAAAGTCTTGGAGAGACTGGGGACAGAGGCACAGATCTAAAAATAGTAAAGACAATATACAGCAATCCTATAGCTAACATCAAACTAAATGGAAAGAAAGTTAAATCAATTCAACTGAACTCAGGGACAAGACAAGGCCACACATTCTCTCCAAATCTCTTCAATACAGTACTCAAAGTCCTATCTAGAGCAATAAGACAACTAAAGGAGATCAAGGGGATACAAATTGATAAGGAGAAGTCAAAGTATTGCTATTCACATATATGACAGTATATAAAAATGACCCCAAATATTCTACTGTAGGGAACTCCTACAGTTGAAAAACACTTTATCAAAGTGGTTGGATATAAATTTAACTAAAAAAAAATCAGTAGCACTGCTGTATGCAAAAGACAAATGGACTGAGAAAGAATTAGGAGAACAACACCCTTCACAATAGGCAGGAAAAAAAAATAATGTATCTTGAGTTATCCTCAACAAGCAAGTAAAAACCTGCATGAAAAAAAAAAAAAAAAAAAACAAACAACTTTAAGCCTCTGAAGAAAGAAATTGAAAAAGATACCAGAAGAGAGAAATATATCTCATGCTCATGGGTCAGAAGGATCAACATAGTAAAAATTGCTATCATACCAAAAACAATCTATGTATTAAATAATATTCCCATCAAAATATCAACACAATTCATTAAGGAACTTGAAAATAAATTTTCAGCTTCATATGGAAAAAATAAAAAGCCAGAATAGCTAAAACAGTCCTGTATTATAGTAGATCTTCAGTAGGTATCACCATCCCTGATCTCAAGCTCTACTATAAATCAATAGTAATAAAACTGCACGGTACTGGAATAAAAACAGAATGGTGGATCAATGGAATTGAAGTGAAGAACGATAAATAAACCCACACAGCTATGGCCACTTGATTTTTGGGAAAAAAAGTCAAAACCATGCAATGGAAAAAGGAAAGACAGATCTTCAATAAATGGTGCTGGTCTAACAGGAATTCTACATGTGGAAAAATGAAAATAGATCCATATTTATCACCCTGCACTAAAATAAAGTTCATGTTGATCAAGGACCTCAACATAAAAGCAAATACACTAAATCTGTTAGGAAAAAAAAGTGGGAAAGAGCCTTGATCTCATTGGCATAGAAGATAACTTCCTCAACGAAAAACACCAAGAGCACTGGCTCTAAGATCAAGAATTAATGAATAGGATCTCATGAAACAAAAAGCTTCTATGAAGCAATGAACTCTGTCAATAGAACAAAATGACAGCCTACAGCCTGACAAAAGATCTTCACCAACCCTACATACAACAGAGAGGGCTAATAAACAAGATATATAAAAAGCTCAAGAAATTTAACTCCAGCAATCCAAATAATCCACATTAAATCTGGGGTACAGAACTAAACAGAGAATTCTCCACAGAGGAATATCAAATGGTGGAGATTAAATGCTCAATATCTGTAGTCATCATGGAAATGCAAATGACATTCCATCTTAAACCCATCATGGCTAATGTCAAAAGCTGAAGTGACAACAAGCTAGTGAGAATGTGGAGAAAGAGGAACACTCCTCCATTGCTAGTAGGAGTGCAAACTTATACAACCACTATAAAAATCAATCCGATGCTTTCTCAGACAATTGGAAATAGTGTTACTTCAAGACCCAGGTCTACCATTCCTGGACATATATCAAAAAATGCTCCACCATTCAACAAAGATATTCGCTCAACTGTGTTCATAGCATCTATATTCATAATAGCCAGAATAGGGAAACAAAGTACATGTCTCTCAAACGAACCATTGTTTTACAGAAATTGTGGTACAGTTACACAGTGCAATGCTACTAGGGTATTTAAAAAAGAAAAAAGGAAACCATGAAATTTTCAGGCAAGAGATGGAACTAGAAATGATCATCCTTAGTGAGTTATTCCAAAACCAGAAAGACATGCACAGTATATGCTCATTTGTAAATGGATAATGGCCATAATATAGGATAAACATACTACAATCTGCAGACCTAAAGGAGCTAAATAAAAAGGAGGACCCTATGGTGGATCCTTAATTCTTATGCAAAAGTGCAAATAGAATCGACACCAGAAGTGACTGAGAGGGAAGAGGATGAGAACCTAACATACATATCCTCCGAAAGACTCTGCCCAGCAGTGGTTCGAAGCAGATGCTAAGATTCACAGCCAAACTTTGGGTAGAGCACAGGGAATCATAGGAAAGAGTGGGAAGATAGAATGTAGAAAGACCCAGATCTGGCAGGACCTCCATAAGAAGACCAACAAGGACAACAAATTTGGGCCCATGGGGACTTGCAGAGATTGATGGACCCACCAAAGACCATTCATGAAGAGGAACCAGACCCCTGCTCAGATGTAGCTGATAGGCAGCTCTGTCTCCATGTTCAATCCATAGTAAGTGGAGAAGGTGCTGGCTTTGACATGGACTCTGTTGTCTGCTATTTGATCATTTCCCCTTGATGGAGGGGGCATTGCTATGCCACAGAGGAAGAGGATGCAGGAAGTCCTAGTGAGACCTAATAGGCTAGGTTCAGATGGTAGGAGAGGAGGGTTCCCTGTATCTGAGATATAGGAAGTGGGATAAGGAGGAAAGAAGAATGGAGGGTGAGACAAGGAAGTGTCAAGGGAGAAGAATACAATTGGGATGTTAAGTGGATAAATTATTTTTTAAATTTAATTAATTTATTTATTACAATGTGTACACCTTGTATCCTTGCCATAGCCCATTCTCTCATCTCCTCCCAGTCCCACCCACCCTCCTTCTTCTGTCCCTAATGCCCTTTCTCTAGTCTCCTAATTGGGGAGGAATTCCTTCCCTTCTAGCTTATCAGGTCTCATCAAGTCTGGCTGCATCATCTTCCTCTGTGGCCTTGTAAGGCTGCACCACCCAGGAGGAGGTGATCAAAGACTCGAGTTCATGTCAGAGAATAAATTAAAAAAAAAAAACAAATTTAAATTAAAAATAAATTAAATGAATGAATGAAACAAAATTTTAAAAAAATAAAACAGGTAAGAAGAGCATCACACACCTACAATTCAATGACTGGAAAGCACAGATAGTGTTAGTGTCATGAATAAATGGCATCCTCAGAAATTAAATATACTCCCTGCCAAATTTCAAATGCAAGATGTTGATGAAGGTCAACACAATAACCTATGCTTACATATACAAAAGAAAACAAATTAAATACCTAAAACTCTATATTCCGTGCTCAGCAGCCAATGATGGTGATGTTGATTCCAGGCATATTGGCCTAGATTTAAGCCCAACACTCGACTGGAGTTAGAGCTGTAAGTTCAAAACCAGCCTGGTCTACATACAAACTTTCAGGCAACATCCAGGAACTCTGGGACATTATGACACCACAAAACATGCTGATAATCAGATTAGAAGAAGAAAGATGAGATCAAAGGTCCAGAAGATATTTTCAACAAAATCATACAAGAAAAACTTCTTAACCTAAAGAAGAAGATGTCTATGAAGGCACAAGAAGCATACAAAACACCAAAGAGATTGGACCAGAAAAGAAAGTCCTCTTAGCACAGAATAATCAAAATACAAAACATGCAGAAGAAAGAAAGAATATGAAAACCTGAAACTGAAAACAAAACAAAACAAAAAAAAAAAAAACCAAAAACCGGAATTAATCCTGTATTATCAGTAAAAATGCTAGAAGTTGAACAGCTTAGACAGAGTGCTTCTGACTCTAAAAAACTACAGAAGCCAAGACAAATTACTAACCGTGCCCTGAAAGTTTCAATCAGCAAATGAAGAAAATAAGATGCTTCATGATAAGGTCAAATTTAAACAATATGTATCTATAAATATAGCCCAACACAGGGTGCTAAAACCACCACCACCTTCACCAAAATACCAGGATTTACAATCACTGTTTGTTGATATCTCTTAATACCATTGACCCAAATTCACCAATAAAAAGACACAGGCTCACAAAAATGGATGATAAAACAGAATGCACCCTTCTTCTAAGTACATCAAACACAGCTTCACATCAAGATAGACATTATCTCAAGGTAAAGGGTTGGAAAAGATATTCCAAATAAATGAATTAGAGCATCAAGCTTGTAAAGCAATTTTAATATCTAACAAAAGAGACTTCAAAAACAACTAATCAAAAGATGGCAAAGGACATAACATATTAAAAAAAAATCCAGCAATATAACATTTCAATACTTAACAACTATGCCCCAAACATAAGAGCACCCGAGTTATAAAAGAAACCCTTCTGCAGCTTGCATCACATCCTGGCCCTTATGAACTGATAGGAGAAGACTTCAATATATGAATCTCACCAATGGACAGGTCCTCCTGATCAAACTGAACAGAGAAATGCTCCAGCTAAATAACATCAAAAAACTAAATATACCCAAATGATGTTTACAGAACATCCATCCAAGCACAAAAGATTGTTCCCTCTTCTCAGCAACTCATATATTTTTCTCCAAAATTGATGATATACTTAAACAGTGGAAGTCTCAAAAGATATAAGAAACTTGCAATAACCTCCTGCATCCTATTAGACCACTAACTTTTAAAGCATCACATTACCAATAACAAAAACAATAGAAAGCTTACAAACTCATAGAAATTGAACAACTCTCTACTGAATAAAAATGAATCAAAACGGAAATAAAGAAATTAAAGACTTTCTAGAAGTCAATGAAATAATTACACAACATATCAAAACTCATAGTACACAATGGAAGTGTTGACTAGAGGACAGTTCATACCACTGAGCACATTCAGAAAAAAATAATCAGAAAGATCTCTTAGTAGCAACTTAACAGCACACCTAAATACTCTAGAAAAAAAAAAGAAGTAAACAAAACTAAAAGGAGTAGACAATGAGAAACTGTTGAACTGTGTCTTCACTGGTAAAACCTAATGTTTCCACAGGAAAAGAAAGGTGAATTCTATCAAAATTGGTAACGATTAGATTTGAATAGTAGAAATCTCCTGAATAATCAGAGGTAACTGTTCATCAGACAGTGTGGTCATTCAGTCCAAACTAACTTAATAAAGAGTATAGTTTTCTTCTCAAATAAAAAAGGATACTTTTGTCATTTCATATTTAAAAGAGTTAAGAGGTTTAAAATGTTTGAAGTAAATTCAAAGGTATAAACTTGTTTGAGTTGGAATAATTTTGAGTGAATATAACATACTTGAACAGTGTGGTGATAGACCATGCATTTAATCCCAGTAGAGACAAGCAGTTCTCTATTAATTAGTTGTTTTTTTAAATTCATCAGTTACAATCACAGGGTGTTGGTGGTTCACAGCCTTAATCCCAGCATTTGGGAGGCACATGCCTTTTACATACCACCTGGGAGGCAGAGGCAGGCACATAAGATTTACAGTGACTTTATTTAAAAGCTGCTTATAAAAGGCAGGCTGAAAATCAAAGTGAATGCCTTTTATTATCTAGAAATAAATACACTTTAAGGTATATTTGTAAACTTTCAAAGATTTTTTAAACTTTAATTGAGATATTATACTTTTCCATTTCCAAAAAAATCATTTTGCCCTTTAAGAGATATAACATGCCTAAAAAGGTACATCCCTCATCCCTGAATTAGGGATGGGGCAGGGTTTTGATTTAATCTTTTCAGGAGAATAAAATCATCCACCTAAGAATATGGAGAACACTGGACACATGCAACTTCTGAGAAAATGACAGATCACCAAAAGAAAATGTCAAAAGAAAAGGAGTAAGCTGGCCAACGGGTATCACTCACCTTCATGTTGTCTCTTCTGCCTTCTATAGACATAAGTGCAAATTGTCTTTATGTGATTGCTAAAGAACAATCCAAAATCTCTATCTCATAACAGAAAAGCTACCTGGTAAGAAACAGAGGAAAACAGAAAAGTAAGTGATGATTCTATTGTCATGAATCTCATAATCTTCTGGCATGATGTGACTTCTGTACTTACCACAAACTTCAATAATCAAGAATGTGTACAGTGTTTGTGAAAGTATGAGGGAGTGAGAGAAAAAGCCAAAAACATAAGCCTAAAATATAGTCAAGTTTACATGAAAAGATGTAATGAACTCTAGCATGAAAAATGTGCACTGGACCAGAGATACCTTTCTTTTTCTAATTAATACAAATTAAATAAACAGATTTCACAACTGCTACAAGACAAACACAAAGTGACACCTAAACTGTTATATTTCTGATACTCCAGATACTACTAACCTCCTTTACAGAGAGTCCTTCTGCTCTGGAAGTCTCTTGGAAAATGGAGGTGATCATAAGCTGGGCTATGGCTTGCATTCCCTCATGTCCCCTTGTGGGTTCAGGCAGAGCCCAGCCCTTTTGGACACTCACACACACAAAAAAAATGTTGGAGAATAATTTAGTATCTGTTTCCTGCTGCATGAATTATGTCACAAGATGTGGAATCTGCCCTATCCACTTATTTAAAACCAGGCACACCTGACAAAATTCTGCATCGCAGAAATTCCTTTTGTACCCTCAAATTGAATTTCCCTAAATCACACCATTGTGACTAGTGGTAGTTGAAAGGTAAAAAACAACAACAATAACAACAACAAAAAAAAAACGTAATCAAATATTGCTGGAAGATGACCACCACCACCTCTTTTCTTCCAGTTTCAAATGATTTGTAAAATTTGCTACACAAAGCTGTATGTGGAATAAAACGATCATCATTTCTAGAAATGAGACCTTCAGTTTTCCAATTTGTCCACTGCAATACCAATGCCTGTGTGTGCACACTAGGTAGTAAAATTATGAGCACCACAACTTTCTACTGCTCAGGCCACAAAATCCTCACTTCTCTGGTCAATAAACACTCAGGAAGGGTTGGAGGCCAAGGGTCTCTGCCGAGATCAACACATGGAGACCAACAGAACCATAGCCTGAACCACAGTCTGAACCACAGTCCATCTCTTTCAAAGCAGATCAGGCTGTGAGAGCTCAGCAGCCTGCTCTTCCTGGCCTGGGGACAATGGCCCGACACTCAGCATGACATGGTCTGGTCTCACTCACAGCTCTTTTACAGCTACATCAGAGGAAAATCCCAGAACAAACCCATAAACTACTTCCCACTGTTGCTCCTGACTGCTAGGCCTGCCCAGAGTCCCTCATTAGCTTGAACAATAGAGCTGAGTCTTGGGACAGTAGTAGCTCCTCTATCAGTGGATCAAAGATCAAATGATGCAGAAAGCAGAGGCATTCTAGCTTTGCCCTCACCCCTATGGAAACACAGAACCCTAGTGTTGTTATAAGAGAATGAAAGTCCCAATTATTCGATTTTAAAACTTGCTAGTGCAGAGAGACAGAGAAAGCACCCATCTGATCCTGCTACTCACCTCAACTCCAAGAGGAAAAGTCCCAAAAGCTCACAAGTTCAGATGACAGCTCAGGGGGGATAGGCTAAAGGAACCCAAGGCCAAAGGATTCTAGCTCAAAGTTCAAAAAGCCCAAAATCTACAAAGCTAAAACTCCTTCCACTTTTACCCTCCGTCTTAAATACATTTCAGCTGAAAGTTCCATTTCCTCTTTAATATCTGTCAGCTGGTTTCTTGCTTTGCCTCTTGACCTAGAATTAACATTATTAAATCCTGTGCACAGAGAGCTTTTGAACTAAAGGCATGTTCTAGGGCTGAGAGAACCATACCGTAATCACCTGTTTACAATAAATTGTAAATTCTTGGAATTAAGATTTGTGTTAGGGCTCACCCACACCAAACAAAGCACGGGTTTTTACAGTTCACAATCTCAGGGATCACACTGGGATCAAATATCCTGCAACATCTTCATCTTGGAAATGTTTTAAAATACAATCTTCCAGTGTACCAGGGCAACTGCTCATCTTCCCAGATACAAGCCATTTATGTTGCACATTCCATTACACACGCAGTGTCCAGTGCAGTCACATCTACCTCATAGTTGGGAAGTCCTTCATCGAAACTTCAGTCAAAGCCAAAGAGTAACAACCATTAAAGAAACAAATGTCCATGAATTTGAAAGAAAGGAGTAGTTAATGGGAGCTCAACCAAAATGAGATATAAAACAAAAAGGATATGGCTGTACCTAGGAATATTGGAGTAGAAAGTTTATTATAGATAGACAAGAGAACATAGTCAGACACAGGAAAATCTGGGACAGTCTAGAGTTGACATGACCCTGAGCTATGTGAGACGAGAGGAGAGAGGGAAGTGGAGAGCCAGAACAAAGGGCCAGGAGGATAAATGATAAATGAAAAAGACCAGGTAACCAAAACAGTTGGAATACATAAGCATGGAGGAGGGCAGCTCAACTCCTGGGCTAGAGATCTGTGTTTGACACCCATAACTTGTAACAGGTAAGGACTGAGGGATGCAGGGAGAACCTGACAGCCACATCTGCTTTGATTGTTAAGTAGCCACCTTAATCATTCATCCCAGCATTTGAGACGTAAGAGTAGAGGGAAAGTTGAATCGATTTCATTATAATTTCAACAATTATTTTTAAAAGTTGAAAATGGCGTTATGGTCCAATATTCTTCAGGGAATTCAAGTATGTATTAGAGCACACAAAGTATTACACCTTTTCTCTCAGGTTGTGCATTTTCAAATGGGGAGGGAGGAAACATGCCTGTTAGTCACTACTACAGCATTTTATCCAGATCTTATGTGTTGTTTGAACTCGTGCAACTATAGAAATTTGCTTTCCAGTTCAGCAACTTATCCATATTCTTGATTCCCTTTGTGTATGACTCCCCACAAATGTAGTTTTCACTTTTATTGACCATCTAAAATTGATTACCTGACTCATTAACATCTTCCCTCTTCCCCCTCCCTTTCTGTGTTGTGACTACACCAGCTTCAAATTAGGTCAGTGAACTCAATTCTTACACAGGTCCCTCTTTATTTGTAATTGCCCACCTCCAAAAAATATCAGAGTGCTCAGTGTACATTCATTCACTGGTCTCTTTTACTTCACACTCACCAGTCAGGCCCCACCTAAAAAGAGCTGCAGGACTATGTTCTAGGCATTGGGCAGTAGGGGCAGCATTCAGTGTGCAAAGAAAGTCTCAGTTACATAACATGTGAAAGGTTGATCTACAGGAGACATCGCTTTAAAGAAAAACAAATATCAAAGCACTAGAGAAAAATGAATGAAATTCTTAATGACTGGAGATTATCAGAGAATGTTAACTAATACGAGACTAGAGCAGTTATGCATCAACAAAATAAAATTTAATAATACCAACAACTGACTTATTTATTTATTTATTATGTATACAGTGTTCTGCATGTATGTACACTTGCACACCAGAAGAGAGCACCAGATCTCATTATAAATGGTTGTGAGCCACCATGTGGTTGGTGAGAATTGAGCTCATGACCTCTGGAGGAGCAGCCAGTTCTCTTAACCTCAGAGTTGAAAAAGAAAACACATAGGTATACTGACTTTGAAAAAGAACAGGCCATTCTGTGGTAGAGGGAAATCCATTAATAAGATACTGTTTGATGTTGCCCCTGTGTACAATGTCATCTGCTTAGACCTGTAACCTAACAGACATAGATTTAGCCAATAGCCTGTGTCTCAAATTTGAACTGACAGAACTATGTCAATGAGGATTGTATATATGGGCATAGTACAGTTCCTTAATTCAAAATTCAACATTCACTGGATCAAGTTACCTGACCTAAACTGTACACCCACCAATCTGGTCTGTTTTCACTCACATTCATAAATTAATAAATACACTCTGGGAAGTTACAAAAAAAAAAAAAAAAAAAAAACTCACCCTGCCACATTTCTAGATAATCCTGGTGAGCAAACATGTGTATCCAGGGATCCTAATCTCTAACAGCCCTGGTTAGCAAACTACTTATCTGTGGAGTGTTTTACAGACAATCTTTCCTCAGCTAAATTCTAACTGGGACCACTAGTTTCTCAGCAATAGGAAATACTTTACATCATCATTTCTATTCTTCTATATCACAATTTAATATTGGAGTGCTCTCTGACACAGGACATACTACTTAGAACCACCACAAAATCCAAATGGATTTTTTAGAACTGGGAGAACCTACCTGACACCCCCCAAAGGACATCAAGAACTAGGCCTTAAAAGGTCACCTAAAGGTCACCCGACTAGTGACTCTACCATAAGGTCACCAGGAATTGGGGCATGTTATAAGAGTCCCTACCCAAGGAACAGCATGAAGATAACCACAAGGATGGGACGGTATCTCATCTCAAAGTGGGGCATTTGTGCTGAGCAGCCTACCAACCTTGTAGTAGAACATTGAATGACACAGAAAATACCTAACATTCCTGAGGCCGAAAGATAGCTTGCTCAATGTTAGTCATGTTAGCTAGCCAATCACTTTCTAAAAGGCTTGCCCTTGCTGAATGCCACCCAATTCTGTAACTGTTAAACTGGAACTTCCTGGTCCTTCCTAAAACCCCAATCAAAACCCTGCCATGCAGCTGCTCAGGGCTCTCCTCTCTAATCCACTGTGTTGGTGATGATGGAGAGACCCAACTTAAGCCCAAATAAAACTCTTTCCTCTTGCACACGTGGTCTGGCTGCTGCTGATCTTTGGGAACCCTAAGACCTGAGCATAACATGTGGAGTCTCATATTGGATTCTCAAGGCTCTCAAGCACCCCTGGTACATGGAACTGAATAACAGCCAGTAAGTAAGCACTCTGTCTGTGTCTGTTCTGTGTTTCTCTAGTTTCTTTTTGGGGGGGGCCTTGAGGCAAAATGTGTAATCTATGTGGTAAGAAATGTTAGAGCTGATGTTCTGTACAGCTGTGGGCCAGAGGAAGCCTAGAAAGAAGGGGCACATCTGTAAAGGGAGTTAAGCACCGAGTTTTCTGTGATCTCTAGATCTCAGAGAGGATGAATGTGCCCCTATCTGTAAAGGATGGTAGAGTACCCAGTTTTCTGTGATCTCTGGATCTTTGGAAAAGGACAATGTAGGTATCTCCTGCATCAGGGATTCACTGATATCCTACTTTCATTTTTTTCCACTGCAGGAGTGGTGGGATCTGCTGTCTGGCTCTGTGTATTTTTCTGCTTCACAAGCAATGGGATCTAGCTGTTTTTGTCTTGTTTGACTGTTTTGTCCCTCACTGCAAATCTTTTGTCTCTGGGACTGACTGAGGACATGGGACAGAATCCTTCTATCCCTCTAGACTTGATTCTTTCACATTTCAGGGAAGCTTGAGCCATGCTTCACAGGCACCAGTGAGAATGATGAGGAGGTGCCAAGGGATGGATACAGTTATGTGGAGCCCCAGTCCTGGCACCTCTGCCAATGTTCTCTGGTCTCGGGTCTGGCAGAACTTAGCCACTACTCTGGACTCTAATCAGTCAGAGAGTAGCTGATGCTGTGGTCTCTGGTCTGGCATAGTTTTGCTGGTGCTTTGGCCTTTGATCTGGTAGAGATCAACATATATGTTACTGCTCCATTCTCTGGTCTGGCTGAATGCAGGTCACCATTCCAAACTCTGGTGTAGTTGGTGGATCTTGATTTCGGGGTAGGCTACCACTAATGGAACAGGATAGAGGTCCCATAAAGAGACAGGACACTGTTTTGAGTTTGGGTATTTTCTTCCTCTTCCATTTTCTTTGCACGCATTGTACCCAGTACATTTTTTCTGTGTAGTTCTTTTGTGGTTTTGTTTGCTTGTGATGGTCTCAGTGGGCTGGTGAGAAAACAGTTGTGCTCCATGGTGACTTTTCGAGCCGCATGCTGCCAGCACTACAAGCTGGGGTACCTCTGTTCTCCAGTGGGAGCACACATTTCCACATGGTTGGCTGGAAATCTCAGTTGGAGAGGGATCTGTGTGCTGAAAATCCTGTTGTTCTGGACCTTGTTGCCTCCTTGCTTCTTCTCTGAGGAAAGTCGGTGAGCTGAGGTTAGCTCTGGCTTGGAAAAATGACCACCAAATATGCTCTTAGCTGAAACGTATCGTGATTATTACTATTATTATTATTTGGTTAGGGTCCCCTGTAGCCCAGACAGGCCTTTAACTAAACAGCTATAAGAAGACCTTGAATTTCTGCTTCTTCTGATCCACCTCTTATCAACTGAGCTATACTCCCAATCCATCAAACTCCTTGTTTTGAACGACGGTGGCATCAACAAGGAATTGAACCAAAACCAAAAGGAGAAGGCTTGGCTCCACTGAGTTCCTGGGTCTGTGCCAGTGTATTGGCACTATGCCAAGAATACCCACCTGAGCACCTTGGCACGTGACTTACTAGTCTGGCTGTACTTAAGAGATTGTCACTAGAGAACCAAACCAATTATTATTTTAGGCGAGGTCTGAGACTGGCAACCAGAATTTTGTTAGAAAAATGTTAGATAGCACATGTATGATTGTGGTTTGTGTGGGTGGAGAACCTCTGTCAATGTGCTCCTCAAAAGGGGGGTGGGGGATAGATGAGGAATTCACCATGTCTGGGTATCTACCACTCCCCACCCATAAAATGAGTTGCTGTACTTTACCAGTGCAAGAAAAAAATAGCTAGAATGCATTTGGGGTTCAAGATCAAATAGGAATCCTTTTGGCAATGCTGTCACAGAATTGCATCCATTGAAGTGCAATGTTTGTAAATTCATACTAAAAAAGGAAGAAAGGAAATGGGAGGGAAGGGAAGGGGAGAGGAAAAAAGAGGAAGGGAGGGGAGAATTTTCCTGGCAAGAAAATGGAAAGGAAAAATATCCTGCTTAATGAAATTCCACCTTTTGTATGTATGCCCAAGAAATCTTAAGTTGTGTTTATGTGTACATCCTTTCATCATATATATATATATGAAATATATATCATATATCATATATATATATCATATATCATATATATCATATATATATATGATGAATATATATATCATATATATATCATATATCATATATATATGATGAAAGGATGTACACATAAACACAACTAAAGAATTGTATATATATATATGTACATATGATGATCATATGTATATATATATACATGTGATATATACATATATACATATATATATACATATATATATGATGAAAATATAGAGAGTAAGTATATATATATATATATATATATATATATATATATATATATATGTGGAGAGCGGGGTTTGGTTGCCATGGTGCTGGCTTCCTTCTGCCCTCAAAACCATTATGACAGTTATGACCGTTGGGCAACTGTCGTCACGAGCCCAGCCCGGGGCATCATATGGGGTGATGGGTGAGCAGCCAATCAGGGGATGATACGTCATCTCACACCACTTTGGTGCAAACAGGGCTTATATAAACAGCGCCACTTCGGGGACTCGGGGTCTTCCTCCTTTCATCGCTTGACTGCAATAAAGCTTGCTGCAGAAGGATCCTGTTGTTCGCGTGTGTTCTTGCTGGCGAGACGACCACGTGGCTCCCAACATTTGGTGCCGAAACCGGGAACGCCGAACCTGCCATCGCCCGGTGCCGAGGAAACCCCCCGTTTGCGGGGAGGATTCAGAACTGTAGCAGCGAGATAAGTTCTGAGAGGCATGATTGGTCTTGATTTATCTCATCTTTCACTTCAGCTAGCAGAAGCCCTTATTGCTTTCTCTGTTGTGACCGTTGCCCTTGTCCTCTTTCTTTTGGTTTTGTACAAGCTTAAGTGTGACCTCGAAAGGAAAGAGATTAACGGAAAGCTAAGAGTAGGCACTAAGGGAGTGTTAGAGGAGATACAAGACAGCATGTCAGAAACAGAACGTGACAAAAGATTAGGGGCCCCAATGGGTAGAAATAAAGACGTCTCTAAGAAAAAAGGCCGTTCTGCGGATGTTAAAGCCGCAGAAGCGAGAGATAAGGGAAAGAACGCCCTGGGAGAGAAACATGATAAGGAGAAGAAAAAATCAAAAAAGAAGCCTCTTTATCTGATAAAAGAATTGGAGGCTTTGGGGCTTGATAGCTCTGAATCTGAGCAGCTGAATCCCTCTGAGGAAGAGGACTCAGAGGAAGAAGCAGCTCGCTATGAGGAAGAACGATACCACCTGGATCTACCTGGATAAGCGGCCACTACTGAGAAACAGGAAGCGTGCTCTTTCTCGATCAGCCGCTCCTGTTGTCCCTAGTGATTTTTAAAAATTATTAGGTGATATAAATTGGCTTAGGCCGTTTTTAAAGATTCCTTCTGCTGAATTAAAACCCCTATTTGATATTTTGGAAGGGGATGCTCATATTTCTTCACCCAGAGCCTTAACACCGGCTGCAAGCCGCGCCCTGCGAGTGGTAGAAAACGCATTACAAGATGCCCAATTAAAACGTGTAGATAAAACTAAGACCTTTGACCTGTGTGTTATTAAAACTAAACATTTACCAACTGCTGTATTATGGCAAGATGGACCCTTAGTGTGGGTTCATCCCAATGCTTCTCCTGCAAAAATTATTGAATGGTATCCAGATGCAGTTGCTCAACTTGCACTAAGAGGGTTAAAAGCTGCCATTACACACTTTGGGAAGGAGCCAAAGTTCTTAATAGTGCCTTATACAGCCCATGAGGTTCAGGTATTGACTGCTACCTCTGATACTTGGGCGGTGCTAGTTACCTCCCTTAGTGGCTTAATTGATAATCATTACCCTCGACACCCTATTTTGCAATTTGCTTTAACTCAAGAGGTAGTCTTCCCGCATGTAACGTCCCAGAAACCACTTCGGGATGGACTGGTAGTTTATACAGATGGGTCAAAAACAGGAGTAGGAGCTTATGTGGTTAATAATAAAGTTGTTTCTAAGCAATATCATGAGACTTCGCCTCAAATTTTGGAATGTTTAGTAGTGTTAGAAGTTTTTACAAAATTTCCAGGTCCTTTAAATATTGTTTCTGATTCTAGTTATGTGGTAAATGCAACCAAAATTTTAGAGGCTGCTGGATTGATCAAGGCATCTAGCAAGCTTGCAAAAATTTTCAAAAATTCAGTTTGCCTTAATTATCAGAAAATCCCCTGTTTTTATTACACATATTAGGGCTCACTCAGGTCTACCGGGACCCATGTCCCATGGAAATGACCTGGCAGATCGAGCCACAAAGATGATTACATTTGCCTTCTTCTCAAATTTGGAATTGGCTAAAGAGTTTCATAAGAAATTTCATGTGACAGCTGAAACAGTGGGTCATAGATTTGACATATCTAGATAAATTTGGACAGTCAGGGCCACTCGGCGGCTGATCGCCACTGCTTAGAGCCTGATAGGCCTAAGGAAATGGTCAAATGGAAGGATGTTTTGACTGGTCAATGGAAAGGCCCGGATCCTATCTTAATAAGATCCAGGGGAGCTGTCTGTGTTTTCCCACAGGAAGAAAACAATCCATTCTGGGTACTGGAGCGCCTCCCGCGAAAGCTCGCGGCAGCTGAAGATGATCCTCCAACGAATATACCTGCAACTAATTCCAGTTCTTGCTTGGATCCTTCTAAATCGGGTTCCTAGTATTATGGGGGTACAACGTTGGGCCATTTTGTCTACACTCTCAAAGCCTATGCCGGTCAAACATAATTCATTGGTTTTTCCTAAATTTTCTCGTCCAATACAAATCAGACGGTTTTTCCACCTAGTCCTGTCTGTGTTTATTCCCCTTTTTTACTTGTTTTGTCCAATAATTCTTTTAGAAATTGTACCAATGAGACACGCTGGATGTCGCAATGTTGGAATGCCAGGCGTTACGCTCGTGCCCTGGTTGTTAGAGTCCCGCAGTGGATCCCAATCCCTGTGGAGACTCCATCCACCCTCTCCCTGTTTAGACAGAAGAAAGATTTTGGCATCACCACAGCCGTTGTTACTGCCATTGCTGACTGCAGTCGGCTTGGCAATGGCAGGTGTGGCTGAAGCCATAAACCTTCATGCATCTGCTAGAGCACAATTAAAAGGCGGATTGATGGTTCTTAACCAGCGTCTGGATCTTGTGGAAGAAAGAATAGATATTTTATCTCAATTGGCTCAATTAGGGTGTGAAAGAAAAATAGGAGCACTCTGTATTACCAGTGTACAATATGAAAATCTTACCTGTGCCGCTAATTTGTCCAGGAAATTGTCCCTATATCTTGCAGGAAATTGGTCAGAAGGATTTGAAGAAACGAAGAGCTAAGGGCGGCGGTGGTGACCATTCTACTCGAGTGGATTTATTGCTCACAGCTGGCTTATTATCTTGGGCTTCTTCCGCCTTTTCTTATTTTAAGGAATGGGTGGGCGTTGGGATGTATGGCGCTGCCCTGTGCTGTGGTTTAATATTTGTCCTCTGGTTGTTCTGCAAACTCAAAACCCAACAAAAACGTGACAAGGTGGTGATCGTACAGGCGCTAGCCGCTCTGGAGCAAGGCACCTCCCCCGAAATTAATGTTTGACAAGGTTGCCTCTGTCTTTGCAAGCACATGCCACAGTCTGGATTTACAGCCCTTGCACTCCCTGGGGATCTGTTTCCCATTGCACGGGGATGGGTGTAAATCACAATTTTTCTCTTGCCAAATGATCTGGAAAGTCAGTGACGGAAGAGTGCAAATAAGTCTTCACCGACCTAAGACAGGACAGCCTCGCAGTGAGGAGGTTGCTCCAATGACGGGCAACGGCTGAAGCATTGCCTTCCACCAGGCTCAGACGTTGGCTTTCTGGCATAATGCTGAATTGACAGTAGGAAGCTTACTGTTCAAACAAAATAAAAAAGGGGGAGATGTGGAGAGCCGGGGTTTGGTTGCCATGGCGCTGGCTTCCGCCCTCAAAACCGTTATGACAGTTATGACCGTTGGGCAACTGTGGTCACGAGCCCAGCCCGGGGCGTCATATGGGGTGATGGGTGAGCAGCCAATCAGGGGATGATACGTCATCTCACACCACTCTGGTGCGAGCAGGGCTTATATAAACAGCGCCACTTCGGGGACTCGGGGTCTTCCTCCTTTCATCGTTTGACTGCAATAAAGCTTGCTGCAGAAGGATCCTGTTGTTCAGCGTGTGTTCTTGCTGGCGAGACGGCCACGTGGGCTCATAACAGCCCAACACTTGGCCATAAGTCTCATCGTCTGCTTTGATAGTCTGCAGGGTAGAGCCTTTTAGAGGGCCTCTGTGGCAGGTTTCTAACTTGTTTCCTGTTTTCTTCTTTTTCTGATGTCCATCCTCTTTGCCTTACAGGATAGGGATTGAGCGTTTTAGTCAGGATCCTCCCTCTTGATTAGTTTCTTTAGATGTACAGATTTTAGTAGGTTTATCCTATATTATATGTCTATATGAGTGAGTATATACCGTGTGCCAAGAATTTTTAAGTTGTGTTTATGTGTACATTCCTTTAATCATATTTACATATATACTCTAAACATTTGCTGAATAATGGTGTTTCAATGTCTTTCCCACATTTCAACTGAATTATTTTTGGGCACTAAATCTAAACCTAATTCTTATCAATATTTGGAGGTTTTACTTGTTTTGAATGTGTGGTTTCATTTTCTTAGTTAACAGTGTGTACACAGTCCCTTACACCAGGGTCATCATATTTGGGTCTCTAACAAAGTAATGAAAAACAGTAAATAGTACTAATAATGTTAATGACTAAAATGAAAGTAACAGAGTGCATTTTACAATGATCTCAGATGTTCTTTTCAGACAGGACATTTTATGATGGAAATTTTTTCATGAGGCACAAATGCCTGTTAAGCTTAAGGCTTTTTTATAACATTCTCTTGAAAAAAAGGTTCAAGATGCATCCTGAAGTCATAACATCAAATTATGTACAGAGAGGACATAATCACCATTGCAGATATGGTCTCCTAGGGATAAGTATGGTAGGATTAAAAGCCCAGGACACTTTCTGAGGATATGACTTCTCATAAAACCTAATGAAAAAAAATGATTCTTCCCAGAAAATGAACATGTACATAAAACCAACTACATATAAAGCAGGTACAGAGTAAATGTCAGGAGAAGGATCAGGTTAAAAACTAACACCAAATAAGTATCACTGTTGCTGTATCTGGAATTTCTACTTTATTTGGAATGCAGAGACAAGAAGACTGTTAACCCCTGTATTTAAGGCAGGGCATCTGCATAAAGAAAAGCAATGTTTCCATTCTCCTGTTCCTTTTTTCTCCTCCCCTTTCTCCTCCTTCCTTACCCCCTATATGTGAAGCAAAGTTTCTACCTCTGAGTTGTATTCCTGCCTTCTGTACAAAACAGGCAGAAACAGATAGTCTTTGGATATAATGAAGCCAGATGCTAAATCTCACTAAAGCTTAAAGGAAGTAACTTGTTATGGGATAAATTAAAGAGAACACAGAGAAGGCAACAGGCATAGAGGAGGCTGTCCTAGTAACAGCAGTAACAGAACAACATAAAAAGACTTCAGGAAATGTTTTTTACAGATGGCACAATGGCTGGCATTAACAAATAAATTGCTACATGCTTCCATCCTTTAGGTGGGAATTCTGTATTACTATCAGATTATGAAGACTTTGTTAAAGGAATTTACTTTTTAAAAGGTTATTTGTCCTTCTACAGATAGATATTGTGAATTAGGTACCCAATACTCTGCTAAGTCCTGAACACACAAAAATGATTGATGCAAACACCACTCTTTCTCTATAAGCTTACAGTCTTGTGGGGTAATCCACCATAAACAAACCCATAGACTATGCATAGAAATGTATACATCACTATAAATTCCACTATGAAACCTAAAGGAAAGCAAGAGGTACCTAACATCCCAGAAAAGATAAAGAACATACATATTCAAAGGCTGAGAGATGAGAACATTTTAGTTCAGTAGGTGAAATGAAAGAAGGTGAATTTGTTTGCAGTATACTAGGGAAGAAGAAAGGAATGATGATGATGATGATGATGATGATGATGATGATGATGATGATAATAATAATAAAAGATTAAAGAAGGATGGTAGCCATCCCTCTCTGCTGCTGCTGTTCTTTTCATCCTTGCACCCTCTCATGTGACTCTATGCCCTGTAGTGGTGACGGGAGGCAACTTCTCCATCATTTCTCTCTGGAACTGTTGATGGTTTAATCAGCAGAGCCTGCAGGGCTGGTGGCCTCCAGGGAGAGCCCATAAGGGGGAGGCTCTCGCAGGGTGACTCCAGGAAGTGACTATGCTTCCTCAGCCCGGTTCCGGATGGAACTCGGAATCCTGGTTGCCAGGTAACGGGAGGCCAGCAGCAGCAACAGCAGCCTGGACAGACCAGCCGGTCCAGAGGAGCTGGAGAGATGAGTCTGTTCTGCTTCCAGTCCTCCACGGGCTCAGGTCTCAGAGAAGACAGCGGTGGTCGCCTGTGCCGCTGCTGGAGACATGTGGTGCGCTCCCTGACACATATCTGGCCTGTTCCCCACCGGAAGACCAAGGTAATCAGGGCTGTCCTGCAGCAGGGAAGCTTTCTGGTCCACCCCACCCCCCATCCACCGCAGTCGCAGCCTGGAAGAGTGTTCCTATTGGGACACTGAGGAATGCTTTTCATGCCTGCTTCCCACTTAGGTGTAGGGAAAGGGGTCATTGGTGCCCCTCGGGGTTTGCACACTTAAGGCCTCCCTCCTGCCCTGGTCCTTCCTCATAGCGAAAGGTAGTGAGCCTTCCTTCATGGCATCCTCATGCTCAGCAATGATCACATGGAGTATGTGGAGCAGATGATTCCCTATTTGCCCACCTTCTGGCCCTTTATCCAAAGATTGCCACCATCTGGTTGGTTCTGGACCTGATGCTGAAAAGACAGGAGAGTGGTTCCACCAGGGATCTAGCCAGCTCTCAGATCTTCTCCTGCTGTTTCCCAGGGCCAGTGCCCTGTGCCCTCACAGAACCGGACGTGTGAGTCCCAGCAGCCTGAGTCCCAGGCCAGACCCCTTAAAGTGACATGGCCAAACATGGGCGATTGGGGCAGGGGTGGGGCTCTAAAAGGTGCCATTCACCTTCCCCAAGGAATGTCACACACCACCCTTTCTCATGCCCTGAGCGACCTTTCCCTGTTTGTGTAAAGGATTCTGGACCCCATTTGCGGTGTTTGTTATGGATGGAGCCCCTAGCACCCCCAAACCCGTCCCTGGGAAGATTCTAATAGTTCCTTCTAGATGTATGGGTGGCTTGGGGACACGGGGCCTTAGGGGTAACACCCCCGTGGACTGTCACAGGTATAGATCCTTCAGGCAGAAAAGCAGACAAAGACATGAGTAGGCTTGGGGTGGAGGGGGAGGTGAACAGGAAGGGGCGTTTAGGGCCAGGGTGGAGGGCTAATTTTGGTCAGGAGCCTCACCTTTGGGGTTCTCTCCCTAGGGATTGTCCTCACGACCTCACCTGCTGGTAAAGACAGAGGTTTCCCACTGGGCTCCTGGGTTTTGAGCAGCAGAGGGAGAGACAAAAAAGGAAAGGCCCTGGGGGATACCAATGCCTCCCCCGCAGTTCCAAAGAGAGGCCAGCTCCTGACAACGTGTCCCTCTGCCCTGCTCTTACCCACAGGGCCATCTTATCGTTCTTGTCCCAGTGGCTGCAGAAATTTCCCCAGTTTTTCTGTGGGGCCCCGGACCTGGATATCATGAGGTGGCTGCTAGACTATGTCAGGATCCATGAGCCCACTGCAGAGTTGGACTGCCAATCTGGGGAGATCCTCTAGGCAATGGATAAGCCCGGGATAAGTTGAAGTCCGAGGAGGAGGAGAAGGGGGAGGATGATTAGTAAGAGGGGGTGGACCCGGGGTAGGTGCCTGGTGAGCCAGCAGCTGATTCCAGCCCCGTGTCCCACAGGGGAAATGTCCTGAAGCTCTGGCCAATGAAGCAGAACAGGATGTCTGTCAGCTTGACCGTTCTGCGGTTAAGAGTGGGGACTGTAATTTCCCTGGCATGGAGAGGCCATCTTGGGTTAGCTCACCCTATTCTGCGTGCCTTCAGGCTGCTCCCCAATCGAAGATTACGGCTCACCCCTTTCTGTGCTCAGATCCTGGGCTACTTGGGGCCTCAATTGCAGAGCTGCCCATGCAAGAGTCTTTGGTGGCACAGGAGAAATGGAGCCTGGTTTTGGGGACAGATGCTAAGCCCGAGGAGGAAGCTGAGCTCCTGGATCCCATGGCTGCAGGATCCCCAGTCTTGACAGAAGCTGGACTAGTGCAACCTCTGGCTTTAGCATCAGAGGACGCACAGGCCCTTGTGGACTTGGCAGATGAGCTACTGTTTCTCTCCACTGTAGTGCACTTGGGGGCACCCAATCCCCTGTCCCCGCTGCCCGAGGTAGACATATAGTTGGTACAATTGCTGGCTGAGCTGCACCCAACGCCTGCTCCCCTTAGAGAAAAGATTCCCTTAATTTTGTATATTTTTAAATTGCTGTTTTTCACTCTTGTGTTATTGTTGTTGGTTTTATACTATTATTATTTAAAAGGTGTTGCTTACTCAACTTAAGTGATGTATTCAGAGATGGGGCCTCCCCATCAGCCCACAGTGGTGGCTTAGACAAGGGGTATGGAGCCTGTTTTTGTGGAGAGTTTCCTGCAAGTTGGGCATGTGCATCCATCTATAGAAGATGCTTCCAGGTGTGTAGTTGGTGCAAAGGGGGTCTACTGGGATAGATTGAGCCCCAGAAAAAAAAAAAGCCCAACAGGGCCAGTGCTTGACAGCAGAATTTTGGGGCCACAGCTGGGCCAAGAGCTAGGCTCTGAGGACCAGGACCAGGACCAGGAACAGTACCAGGACACAGCTCTGTGGACACTATCCCTGAGAGGGGAAAAACCCTATAATTTGAGATAGAGAGTACATTTTGGGGGATCATTTAAATACATGATATTTCTACATAGCCATGCCTGTTTTAGAACTCAGTCTTTGGAGCTGGGCATGGTGGCACACACCTGTAATCCCAGCACTCAGGGAAGAAGAAACTTGAATTTGAGGCAAGCCAGGTCTACAAAGTAAGTCTAGGACAGGCAAGACTACACAGGGAAATTCTGTCTAAAAAACAAACAAATGAATGAATAAACACAAAAGAGAGCTCACTGTGTGGACCAAGCTGACCATAATCTCAGAAAGATTAGGTTGCCATGAACTCCCAGGTCTAGGATGACAGGGATGTACCTCTGAGCAAAGCTAAGATATTTTTTAATGACTTATTCTTGAATCAAGGAATGAAAGGAAAAAATAAGATGTACAAAGGTAACATTTTTCTTCTAATGAACAAACAGTAATAAGTCTTCAAATTCTATATTTATTTACAATTGCAAAATCATTTCTGATGTTGTCAGTAAGTGGGTTTTCTCCTTTGCTTTAATTTCATCCATTGAAAAGTGTTTTAGTATGTATGTGCCAGTGAGAGGACAACTTATTGCTGTTTACTGTCTGTTTACATCCCATATATGAGTTTTTGACATGAAACCCTAAGAATGTTTTGGCCAGTGAAAAAACTGGCCCTTATTTAGGTTTAAAAATTATTTATGTATGTACTAGTGTGTGAATTTGTATATACAAAGGCCCAAGTATAGAAATATTAGAAAAATTCTATAGGAGTAATATTGGCTACCTAGAAATTGAGCTCAAATCATCAGGCTTAGAAACAACCAACTATTCCCACTGAGACAATTCTCTGACATTCACTTGTAGATCTGAGACAGTGTTATGAGCACGTCTTTACTCCTAAGAATGAACTAACACATTACCAAAAATGACAGCATTATATCATTTTAATTTGTACATAGTATTTATTATTATTATTATTATTATTATTATTATTATTATTATTTCATGTTTTTCCATCCTTATATCACAACAGGTTTATAATCTGGATAGAAGACAATATTTTACTGATGTAATATTTCAATTAAGTTTATTTGAGTATCAATGAACTTAGTGGGGGATGTCTGTGGTAAGCAAAACTGGCAACTTGAATTTGAACATCATATACCAATGACCAAAATAAACCCTACAAAGCTCTCACCAGGTCTTCACACATCTTTCATGGCCTAAGAACCCATACTAACATTGCACACACACAAATGCTTTTTTATTAAAATAAATATCATTGCTGTTACATTATTTAGCACCTCTAGATAATTCTCTCAGAAGGCAGTACTTCAACAATAGGTGCCGTATAGTAACTAATGGGAACATGAAGAAGAATGGAAATTCAAACTATATACATACATACAGTCAAACATTCATACACACTATTAAGCATTTTAACATTAACGTTGGTAAAAACAGAACACATTGGGGGAACATCTTCCACCCTTGAACGTGTACTCAGATGGCTGACACATGATAATCAAGATTTCAAATGCAGTTTTGCCTAATTACTGACAACCAAATCAGACTTGAAAAATATATTTTAAAGGAATTTGTGAAAATGTAAAACAAAATCACCACACTTTCTCAGAGACCCTTCATTGAAAAGCATGATCACACTCTATCTGATATTAATAAGCAATGGATCATATAGATGATGGGAATCCCATTCTATACTTTGCAGCAGAAAAATACCTATTACCAAGTAGAAATGCATTAGATCAACTATAGTCACAGAAAGAATATCAGAAAGACCTAATAAGCTTCTGTGATTGGATTTGATATGCATACAGCAAACTTCAATACCTATACCAATGTTTCAAAATATAGAACACAAACCACAATTGGTGACCTCCTCCATTACATTATAAGTGAACATGGTAAATAATTTACTTCCTCCAAAGCTATGATGAAAAACAGATCAAAAATGTTTCTTTTTGTGATTAGATTCTTAGAATGTATAGATTTTAGTTTGTTTATCCTGTATTATATGTCTAATACCCATTTATGAGTGAGTATATACCATGTATCTTTATGCTCCTGGGTTACCTCACTCAGGATGATCTTTTCTAGATCCCAGCATTTGCCTGCCAATTTCATGATTTCCTTATTTTTAAATGCTGAGTAGTATTCCCTTGTGTAAATGTACCACAATTTCTGTAACTATTCCTCAACTGAGGGGCATCCGTGTTGTTTCCAGCTTCTGGCTATTACAAATAAAGCAGCTACAAACATGGTGGAGCAAATGTTCTTGTTGTATACTTGAGCATATTTTGGACATGTGCTGGATCTTGAGGTAGTACTATTGCTAATTTTCTGAGAAAGTGCCAGATTGATTTCCAAAGTAGTTGTACAAATTTACATTCCCACCAGCAGTGGAGGAGTATTCCCCTTTCTGCATGTCCTCTCCAGCATGTGTTGTCACTTGAGTTTTTGCTCTTATCCATTCTGATGGGTGTAATGTGAAATCTTGGGGTCATTTTGATTTGCATTTTCCTCTGATAACTAAGAAAAACAAAGCTTCTGACCAATCATGATGCCAGGGTCAGTATGCCCTGCCAGGGAGATTTACATACACCCGGACCAGGGGAAAGGCTGTGTGGGCTCTGAGGACGATACTGTGCCACAGCGGCCATCAGCACTGTGAAGGTGTTTACTGGGCCTACTGCCAGGCTACTTGCCAGGAACGCCAAAATTTGATGGTAGGTACAGCACGCGGGGTGTTCTGGGATTTGTAGGCGGTAAACTAGCAATGGCGGATGCCGGAGAAGAGGAGAGAGGACAAGGCTTGACTGCAAGCAATCCTGGTAGGCATCATGTCGCCCATACGCCATTTTTGTAGTTCTCAGATACAATCCCAGAAGACCTTGCTCCGAAGCTATGTTTGTAGTTCTCAGGCAGGTGGGTCCCTACTGTGATGCATTTTGGGACTGTTGGTACTTCCCTGACCAGATTGTGCTCCCAAGTGGAGAAGAAATGATAATGGTTGGTCTGTGACTAGAAGCTTTGTGTTTATGTAACCGTGTCTAAGGCCAGGGAGATGGCGGGAAGTGGAAAGGGAGGTGTGTGTGTGTGTGTGTAGGGGGCTCAGAGCCTCCAAACCATGAAGTCTCTGCTCTCTGCATGGCAGAGTCGGAATCAAAGCCGGAAGGTGTGGGACTTCCATAATAGGTACGCCAGTAACTTTGCAGGTTTTCCCTGGTCAGCATCCTTCCTATTCAAGCTTTTCGCCAGAACTCCACATTATGATCATCCAGGGGGAGGTTGCGGGGGGTTCCCTGTCCACTGCTCGCCTGCCTGCTGAGCGGCTTGTGCATGCGGCCTACCGCAGGCAGGGGGATGGCTGGAAGAGAGGCATAAGTCTCCTTTCCCACCCCTCCTGCTTACGTCCAGGGTGAGATGGATTTACCTCCCACGGGGGTGAGGTTATTCACCACCATGTACAGGGTGTTCTGGCGCCCTCTGCTGGCCTGCAGGTGCACGAGCCGGCAGGACACTAAATAATGCTTAGGGTGCTGGAGTCTGAGTAGTTAAGGTGCTCTGTGCTTAATGGCTAGGGTGCTGGGGACTAAGTACACAAGGATGTGGCCACATCTGCTTGCTTGAACCATACACAGTTGGGCAAAGAGAAAAAGTAAGAGGTGGAGGAGAAGGAAGAAGAGGAAAGGAAGGAAAGACAAATGTTTCTGTGGGTTTTACAGAAAAACTTCCAGCTAATTAAAATGTGGGTATTATTTGGTGTTGATTTCATAAGAAAATGTACAGGTATTCATTCTATAGTGATATTAATGACTGATGTAAATAAAATATTTTCGGCCAGAAGGAAGGTGTAGAACATGGCAGATCAACACATTACATTTAGAGTCTATCAAATAAGAATGATTTGATGAAGCTTCAGAGGAAGCTTCTAATATTCAAAGACAAGAAATATCCCTGGATTAATGAATTTTCTCTAGTCACCTACACCCTCCCAGTACCCAGGAGATTTTTACTTCCATAATTTCCGGATTGACAATTTTGATTGCTCACCTCCTGCTTTGCTGTGTGGAAATAATAAACCATACCCAGGAAATATTTCTATAAAGATTAAACCAGAAAAAAAATGATGTGATGAGCATTTCTGAGCCTACCTATTCCATATGGTGTGCAGTGTATGCAGTGGTGCTTGCCCTCTATAAAATGCTGTTGAGCAAAACAGAAATGAGATCTGAAGAAGATACAAATACTGACTGACTTTAACCATGCCTGGGGAGCATCACTTGTAGGCCAGGGAAGCGTTGGGATCTTATATCATTGGTAAGTAATTTATGTGGTGAAGCCAATAAAACATTTTCATCTCATAATTAAAAGTACAAGTTAAAATGGAAAAGGGTTCTGTCACAGAGTATATATGTATGTCTGTAATTTTCTTACATGATTTTTTTTTACATTTTAATGTTTAGTTGCATGAAGACTGTTAAAATGATTCTCTGCTTTCCTCAGTGCATGTTGTAGTGTCTGTTAGGTCAAGATTGATGCAGTTGACATGGGATTAAAAGAAAAAAGACAGGCATTTCCACAAGCAGAATTTTTTCTCTCACACAGAATACTAATGTCCTAGTCTTTTGAGGGGGAGTTGAGATTCTGTGCTGTAGTACCAGGGACTTGAAGATTTCATTGTCATGATGGAGAAAAAGACATATTGTGGCAATTCAGTGTATAAATTTCTGGCCTTAGTCCTGCCTCTGATGTTTCATTCAGTAATTGTGTATGCTGGCAGTTATTCTTGAGCATGGGGTAGATTTGAGCAAGCATTTCCAGTCTTGAGGTGCCTATATTTGTTAGGGTTTCTATTGCTCTGATCAAATACTGTGTGTGTGTGTGTGTGTGTGTGTGTGTGTGTGTGTGTGATTGTGTGTGTTTGTATGCATAAAATAACAATGAAATAAACACCGTCATCTTGTAAAAAGACCAATGAGGGGTGTATGGGAGGGTTTGGAAGGAGGAGTGAGGAGAGGATAATGATGAAATTATGCTTGAAATTACATCATAATTGGAAAATAAAAGAAATGATAAAAATAGTAAATAAAATCACTATCATTGATGTATTAAACTTTTCTTGAAGGCAGCAAAATTGTAATTGAAATTTTTGTCTAGCACTCTTTGCCACTTTTTTTTGTAGAATTGAGTCTTGTACTACTGGCCTTTTCCTGAAAGATGTTTATAAATTTCTATTATTTTGTTTGTTTTCTTAGTGTTCCCTTGAGGGACAACCTGGGAATGAGAAAAAAACAATTGTGATTCTTTGAATTGAAGCCAGGTGCATAGAGCTCTTGAAGGGTGGGGTGAACTGTTCTGAGAAACAACCAGCTGTAATCTACAACCAGCTGTAAAGTATAAAGCAAAATGATCTGATTTTCAGGTATAAAAACCCTGTGCTTTGCATGTTTGGGGTCGTCTTCTGCTGTTGGAAGGGCGACCCTATCGAGATAGCAATAAAACCTCTTGCTTTTGCATTGAGCTGTGGTCTGTGAGAGTTCCTGCGAAGGGTGCGATCCTGAGCAGTGAGACTCCATGTCTTACATTTTGGTGCATTTGGCCAGGAAACAGCATGCCCCTTCCCAATCATCATCAGAATGGGCTCGGAGGTTGGTCTCAGAAGTAGTCTGATTTCTGGTATACCACTCTATCTGGGAATTGGATGACACTCCAGATTCCATCTGGGGAGGCTAGGTCTGTGAAGGTCTTCCTCCCATCTGTAGGAGTCAGCTGCCAGGAAGCAGCCTCTGCATCTGGGTAGGCCAGGTCCGTGATGGTCCTCCTCCCATCTGTTTCTCATCGGAGTTGGCTGCTGTGAGGCAGCCTCTCAATCAGAATTCTTTGGTACCACCCGCAAGTGTGTCCTTATCTGAATTGCCTGTTGTGTTCTCTTTGTCTCTATCTTTGTTGCTTCTTTGATTTTCTTGGTGGACGACTTTATTATGGGACAGACTGTGACTTCTTTTTGACCTTCCCACCACTAATCACCCAGCAGGTCTGCAGCAGGGTGCCGCCAGTCCCTTGGCACCACTGCAGTAGCCACCAGATCCCGAAAGTGAAAGTGATCCATGGGCGGAAACATGGAGTTGCTGAGCAGCTCAGCCAGACTCCATGGCCCTTCCTTTGTGGGCCTATGGGCCCCCTGATGATGATGGAAATCAATAAGTGGAAGGCCCATAACCCCATTTTCGAAAATCCAATAGCTCTAACTGATTTGTTTGAATCTTTCCTATTCTCACACCAGCCCACTTGGGATGATTGCCAGCAACTCTTGCAGGCCCTCCTGACTACTGAGGAATGGGGGCGGGTTCTCCTTGAGGTGAGAAAGAATATGCTGGATCAGGTGAGAGGCCTTCTGTCCTCCCTAATGAGATTGATGATGGCATTCCCCTCACCTGCCCCTACTGGGATTACAACACACCTAGAGATAGGGAGCACCTGAAAGTCTACTGCCAGACTCTAATGGCGTGTCTCTGTGGGGCCACTCGATAAGCCCACCAATTTGATGAAGGTAAGAGAGGTGGTTCAGGGGCTGGATGAATCTCCTGCAGCTATTCTTGACTGGCTGATGGAGGCTTACTGCCAGTTTAAGCCCTATGACCCTACCTCCAATGAGCATAGGGCAATGGTGACTATAACCATTATAGACCAGTCAGCCAGAGATATTCGTAGAAAAATCCAGAAAAGAGAGGATTTACAGGACAAGTCATTGAAGGATTTAGTGCAGGTAGCAGAAAAGGTTTTCTACAGCTGGGAGATGGAAGAAGAGAAAGAGGAAAGAAAGCAGAAGGAGCAAGAAGCGAGAGAAAGTAAAAGGGATAAGAAGCAAGAGAGAAAGTTGTCTAAGATCCTGGCCACTGTAGTGCAGGAGAGTTGTAATGATAGGAGAGAGTTCCTAGCAATTGGAGGGCCCTCTGTCTAAGGATTAGTGTGCCTATTGCAAGGAGAAAGGACACCGGATCAAGGGTTGTCCAAAAGGAAGAAAAAGCCAGTCCACTTCTTGGTGGACACTGGTGCCCAGCATTCTGTTCTGTTACAAGACTTAGGAGCTAAAAAAGAGAAAAAAAAATGTGGGTTCATGAAAACAATATTCATGGACTACCCAAAGAACAGTGGACCTTGGAGTGGGCCGGGTATACCACTCATTCTTAGGTGTCCCTGAATGCCCATACCCACTGTTAGGGTGAGATATCCTAACTAAGATAGGGGCCCATATCTGTTTTAAACCAGATGGCTCACAGGTGACAGACAACAAGGGAGATCCCATTCATGTACTGACAACGCAACTGGAAGATGAATACCGCCTGTCTGAAAAGGTAGTAAGTCCAGAAAAAGACATTGACTGGTGGCTACAGAGACATCCCAAGGCATGGGCTGAAACGGATGGCCTAGGAAAAGCAGAGAGACAGCCCCCAGTTCAAATAGAGCTGAAGCCTCAAGCTATCCCAATCACAGTGCGATGATATCCAATGTCTAAGGAAGCCCGTGACGGGATTCGCCCTCACATACAGTGGCTCCTTGACCTAGGGGTTCTCAACAGGTGCCAATGCACCTGGAATACTCCATTGCTTCCAGTTCGGAAGCCTGGGAGAAACGACTATCAACCCGTATAGGACTTGAGGGAAGTTAACAAACAGAACATGGACTTACACCCTATCATGCCCAACCCGTGAAATCTGTTGAGTTCCCTTCCCCCTCACAGGGTTTGGTATACAGTACTGGACCTTAAGGACACATTTTTGTTGTTGTTGTTTCCAACTCAGCCCTACCAGCCAAGACATTTTTGGTTTTGAATGGAAAGACCCAGACTCAGGGGTATCAGGCCAGCTTACATGGACTCAACTTCCTCAAGGGTTTAAAAATCCTATTATAATGATGAAGCCCTACACTGGGACCTGGCACACTTCCGGGCCACCAATCCCCAGGTTCTTCTCCAATATGTGAATGACATTCTATTAGCTGAAAATTGTAAAGAAACCTGCCTTAAAGCCACCGACTAGCTTTTACTAGAGCTGGGTGACCTTGGCTATAAAGTGTCGGTGAAAAGGCCCAGCTCTGCAGGAAACAGGTCAGTTAAGAGATGGCTATATGAGGCAGAAAAGAGACTGTATTTCGTATTCCCCCTCCACGGACTACTAAACAACTGAGGGAAATTTTAAGTATAGCAGGGTTTTGCCAGCTGTGGATTCCGGGATTTGCCAAGATGGCAGCCCCTTTATATGCCCTTACAAAGGGCAATGACTTATCTGGGGAAAGGATGAACAAGCTTCATTTGATAATATCAAACAAGCATTAATATCGGATCCAGCATTGGGACTCCCTTTTGTAACCAAACCCTTCCATCTCTATGTGTCTGAGAATCAGGGAATTGCCAAAGGGGTGCTAACACAGAAAATTGTACTCTGGAAGAGACTAGTAGCCTATCTATCCAAAAGTTTGATTCAGTAGTGGCAAGATGGCCAACCTGCCTGCAAATAATAGCAGCAGTGGCAGCACTAGTAAAAGATGCAGACAAACTGACTCTGGGACATGACCTCACGATCTATGCTCCTCATGCCCTTGAGAGTGTCATAAGGCAGCCACCTGATTACTGGCTCATGAACACCCACATGACACATTATTCAAGGCTTTGCACTTGAATAACGATAGAGTCACCCTTGCCCGGCTATGAAGCTAATCCCTGCCACCTTATTGCAGGATCCAGAAATCCAGCCCTGGAGCATGATTGTTTGCAGGTTCTAGCAGAGGAACAGGGATGGTGAAAGGACTTGAAAGATCAACCTCTTCCTGATGCTGAGGTAACATACTATAAGGGTGGGAGCAGTTTTTTGAGAACAGGAAGAGAAAGGCAGGGGCTGCAGTGGTAGATGGACATAGGTAATATGGGTGTCCAGGCGTTGCTGGAGGGCACTTCTGCTCAGAGAGCTGAATTGATTGCTTTAACCCAGGCATTAACTCTGGGAAAGTGTAAAAAGATAAACATCTACACTGATATTCATTACAGCTTTGCAACAGCCCATGTTCAGGGCGCCATCTATTAGCAGAGAGGCCTGCTAACATCAGCCGGTAAAGAGATAAAAAATAAAAAGCAAGATTCTGGCTTTGTTCAATGCCTTGCTGCTACCCAACAAGGTAAGCATTATTCATTTCCCGGGACAGCAGAAGGGGACTTCCAAGGCAGCAAAGGGGAATAATGTGGCCGATCAGGAGGCTAAAACAGCTGCTAGAGGAAACTCCGTCCCAGTGGTACTAACTGCTGAACTGCCCAGAGAAGAACGACTAAACTACTCAGAAAGTGACTTAAAGTTAATATGGCAAAAACAGGGGATATCTGACACCGATGTGTGGGCATGGATTGACTCCAAAGGTAAGATCATTCTACCAAAGGAAGACTCTCAAAGATTAATAACTCAAATGTATAAATGGACTCATTCAGGGGCAAAGAAATTGGCTGAAGTTGTTCGCCAATCCCAGTACTGAACACTAAACCTCACAACCCTGACTGAGTAAGTGACTAGGGCATGTCAACCTTGCCAGAGGGTAAACATAGGTAAGAGTTCCAGAGCACAGGGAAGTGGCTGAGAGGAACTGTGGCAGCCTTTTTGGAGTTAATGGCAAATTTGGAGTTAATGGCATCTGAGCAGGGGAATACAGCCTATTGGCTTTGGCTATTTTCCAAAGTCCAGTTTCTTATAAACTGACCTTGGTGGTCCTACAGCAGACTGCTCTGACCCTGAGAAAGTGTGTGTGTGTGTGTGTGTGTGTGTGTGTGTGTGTGTGTGTGTGCAACCATAGTAACCAGTCAGCAAGCTCTGTGTAACCTTGAGTGAGCTCTCCTATGTTTTGACCAAGTAAAGCTCCTACATGAGAAACTTCTTGTACTTTTCTGCCTACTTAAGTGTTAACCTGACGTCCATTAAATCAACACCTGGATCAGCATGTAGACTTGGTGTCCTTCTCTGTGTCACCCTGTCTCTCTCTCTCTCTCTCAGCCCTCTCTCAGGTGGTATTCAGCTGTCACTGCTGGCCAGTGACAAGGAACTAAACCTGGAATGCCATTGGGAAGTAGATTTCACTGAAAGAAAAAACCATCCAGGTATGGCAATAAATATCTCCTGGTTTTTGTAGACACTTTCTCAGGATGGGTGGAAACTTTTCCCACAAAGAAAGAAACCTCCTGGTCATGGCCAAAAAGATTCTGGAAGACATTTTCCTTGGTTTGGTATTCCAAAGGTAATTGGGTCAGACAATGGGTCAACCTTCATTGTTCAGGTAAGCCAGGAGGTGGCAGGTTTCTGGGGCTTGACTGTAAGTTACATTGTGCTTATAGACCCCAAAGTTCAGGACATTTAGAGAGAATGAATAGAACTCTCAAAGAGATTCTCACCAAATTGAACATGAAGACTGGCGGTGACAAGGGTGGTGCTCCTTCCCTTGGCCCTCTTTAGGGGCAGAAATACTCTATCCATATAGGCTTAAAACCCTTCGAACTACTATATGGGTTTCTGTTCCCTGACTCTTCTTGGGTACCCCCTTGATAAAACTAGTGGTAAATCTGACTTGTACAGGCTGAAAGAATTGCACCTTATTCAGAAAGAAATTTGGAGCAAGGTTGGCAGTGCATATGTGCCTGGGAACTTTTAGGTGCCCCATCAGTTCCACATTGAAGATCTGGTATATGTGCAGTGACATGGCAACCAGAATCTGGAACCTCGGTGGAAGGGTCCTTATTACATCCTCCTTACCACGCCAAAGTAGAGGGCATCACAGCTTGAATCCACATGTCACATGTTAAGCATGCATTTCATCAACCTGCAACACCTGGAAAGTCCAAGCCTCCAACTACCCGCTGAAATTGAAACTCATCAGGGACAATAAACTCTCAGACCAGAACTCCCCTTTGTCAGGGAAAGTATAAGTACAGTTCAAGTCCTGATATTCCAGAAAGAATATCAACCTCTCTATGAGGTTGATCCACAATTTTAGGGTTAAAATTGAGTTAAAAAAGGAGGGGGTGAGGGACCACCTGGGAAAGAGAAAAACACCTGTGATTATTTGAATTGAAGTCAGGTGTAGATAACTCTTGAAGGAAAGGGGCAACTGTTCTGAGAACAACTATCTACAACCACCTGTAAACTATCTACAAGCAGCTGTATACTATCTAAAACCAGGTGTAAACTATCTTCATGCTATTCTTGCTGACCAATCAATGTATAGAGCAAAAGTGGTTTGAATTTCAGGTATAAAACCCTGTCCTTTGCATATTTAGGGCTGTCTCCTGTCTTTGGAGGGGGACCCTTATAGAAATTGGAATAAAACTCTTGCTTTTGCCTCAAGTTGTGCTCTATGAGTGTTCCTGGGAAGTGCACAATCCTGAGCTCCTGAGCAGTGAGACACCAGGTCTAACAACATGAAACTAAAACGCTTTTGCCATCCATTCTTTAGGTGGTGAAGCAGCTTATAAAATGGGAAACCACTGTTCCAGCTATGCAACAGACAGGTTTATAGCTAGACCATTCACAGAAGTCATAAAATGTAAACAGGAAGAAACAAACAAACAAACAATCTAGAAAAGATCATCCTGAGTGAGGTATCTCAGAAGCAGAAAGACATACACGGTATATACTCGATTTTAAGTGGAGGCTAGACCTATAATATAGGATAAACATTCTAAAATCTATAAGAAGATAAACAAAAAGATAAACAAGAAAGAGGACCTGGGTTAAGATGATCAATCCTCACGTAGAAAGACAAATGGGATGGACATAGGAGAAAACAAGAAACAGGACCCTAGCCTACCACAGAGGACCTGGGAAAGACTCTACCTAGTAGTATATCAAAGCAGGTGCTGAGACTCATAACCAAACCTTGGGCAGAGCACAGGGAATCATATAAAAGAGGGGGGAGTTAGTGTGACCTGGAGAGGGCAGGAACTCCACAAGGACCAAATATATCAGGGCACAGGGGTCTTTTAAGAGACTGTATCTCCAACCAAGGACCATGTATGCATAGAACCTAGCACCCCTGCTCAAATGTAGTTCATGTTAGCTCTGCATCCAATTGGTTACCATACTAAGTGGAACAAGGACTATTTCGGACATGAACTCAATGGCTGGCTCATTGACCTCTCCCCCCCCCCAAGGAAAGATCAGACTTGCTAGGCCACAGAGGAGGACATTGCAGCCAGTCCTGATGATACCTGATAAGCAAGGGTCAGTTGGAACAGGAGGAGGCCCTCCCCTATCAGTAGACTTGGAAAGGGGTAGGGAGGAGATGAGGGAAGGAAGGTGGGATAGGGAGGTGATGAGGAACTGGGCTACAGCTGGGATACAAAGTTAACAAGCTGTATCTAATATTAAAAATAAAAATTAAAAAAGTGGGACATAAAACAAAGTTCCTAAAGATGAAACACAAAATGCTGACAGATTTCTTTTGTTTGAAGACAGGATTTTTCTGAATAATTTTGGCTGTCCCGGACTCTCTTTATAGAACAGCCTGTGCTTGAACTCACAGAGATCCACCTACCTTAAACTTCCTGAGTGCTAGGAATGCAGGTGATCACCAACAGCCTGAGCTGCTGACAGTTTATTTTGTTTTAGCATTTTATTGTTGTTGTTGTTTCATGCACTACATCCCAACTGCAGTTTCCTCTTCCTCCCCTCCTCCCAGCCACAATCTATCCACCTCTACTCTGCCCAACTCACATCTCCTTCATCCACTGCTTCTTTATTTTCAATGAAAAAATGTGATGGCATAACAAGTTATACTAAGACTAAGAACAATCCCTCACCTCAAAGTTGGTCAAAGCAATACATGAGGAGAGAAAGTGTAGCTAGAGCAGGAAAAAGAGTGAGAGACACCCCCATTCTCACTGTTGGAAGTCCCTCAGCAACATCAGGATAATAATCATAAGGTGTATGCCAACAACCTAGCTCACAAGACTCATAGAATGTTTATGTTTTTGTCCTTCAGTCTCTGTGATCCCCTATGAGCCCAATTGACTCAGTGGGCCATGCTCTTGTTGTGTCCTTGATATCTCTGGTTCCTACAATAACGTATTTCCCTCATTTCTGGGGTTCCCCTGGGTACATCATTGTCTTTGGCTGTGGGTCTCTGCATCTGTTCCCATCAGACGCTGGGTGATGTCTCTCTGATGACAACTGGGCTAGGCACTCATCTATGATTATAGCAGAGTATCTTTCATTGACATATTTTGCCTGTCATGTTTACAGATATTGTGTGTCTCTAGGCTATCTTGACTCTGGTTCATGGTCATCCAGGCAGTGTCAGGCATGGACTTCCCCCCTCATGGTGTGGGCCTCAATGTATTTTCTGGAGTGTATTTCATATTATTAGGTTGGGGATTTCCTTCTAGTATCTTCTGTAGGGCTGGATGGCTGCATATATACTAGGTATAGTAGTCTGGGTTGGCATCGGCGGTCTCTTAGTGTCTGCATGATATCCATCCAAGCCCTTCTGGCTTTCATAATCTCTGCTGAGAATTCTAGTGTGATTCTGATAGGTCTACTTATTATTTGAATGATGTTTTGGTATTAGCAGTGTCATGCATAGAACAGTTAATTTTCATGATGTCATCCCCATATAAAATAGAATCTCCGTAACCTATGAAAATGAAAAATAAACACACTTTAATGTGTGTTGAGGGAATTAAGACAAAGAAGGGACTAATTTGAGGTAAAAATAAACTATATATAAATGCTGCAAAAATTAAAATACTTGTAATTCAATTATGATATTTTAGAATGCAACTGCATCAAAAAAGTTAACTCCTGGTCCATCAATATACCCAAAAATTTATGTAGCATTTTGACTTTGCATGATGATGAATATTTTTTCTATAACTCCTCATATGTCAGTTACTATTGTTTAAGTGATTTCTGAATGAATTACATGACATTATTAAAAGCAGAAAATTTGGTAGTTCTATATGAAAGATGATTATATGCATAGTTTATTTTCCCTCTAACTCTCTCTTTATAGGAAAGGATTTATGAGAATGATTTACAATCTGTGAGTCAATTAATTCAACAGTGGATGGCTAAAAATGGAAAATCGAGGAATCTATCAGTGGCTTAGTCCATGAGGCTGGTTGCCTCAACTCACCTTCAAATACACTGAAATCCTCAAGAAGAAGGTTCTATAGTCAATGAAGAAATAGACTTCTACCAAAGCAAAGGGAACAGGCAAAAAGTAAAACAATGTCCTTGTATAGGTTTCCAGTAGAAGATGAGGCAAAGGTGAGTGGTTGGTTTTGCAGTATGAAAAAGATTAAAGGTGTGTTTTTTACAGATTCAGAAGAGAAGTAGAAGACTACTTCAGTACTTCACAATTGTGTCCTTAATTTGGGTGTTTTGCTTAATTCCATATGCAGTCAAGTTAAAAACCAAGACTCATGATCATACCTCTTTTCAGCTTGAAAGATAATCATATCTCCTCTTTACATTAATTTAGAAAAGAATAACCTGGTCATAGTAATGCCTAAAAATAATTTAATGACCAGAGTAAAATAGCAGACAAATTACATATTTATCCTGATCATAATTGAAGCTAACATTATATAACTGTCCTTCAAAAACCATCCAGGTTAGAAACAACTCTCCATCGCCACTGGGCCCCTCCACAACACCTCCCTCGTAGGGCAACCCACATTAAGCACAAGGATTCACCTCCCACCTGCTACGTGTGTGCAGGGTCCCTAGGTCCAGACCAAGCATGCTCCTTATTTGATGGCTCAGTCTCTGCAAGCCCCCTGGGGGCTGGGTCAGCTGTTTCTGTTGGTCTTCTTGTGAGGTTCCTCACACCTCCAGGGCCTTCCATCTTTTCCCCAAAACTTACTCAGGATCCCTAGAGCTCTGCACCTTTCTTAGGTGCAAGTCTGAGCATCTGTCCAAGCTCATTTCTGGCTGGAGTCTCTGAGACAATGGTCAGGTTAGGGTCCAGGCAACGGGGTTTTACAGTCCCAATTCTGGGCATTCTCAATGTGGTCAAATATCGTCCAACAGAGCCTGATATTCTTCTTCTGTGAGAGGAGCCTCGAGTGTTGGTTCGATCTGCTCCCATGGTACATCTGGGTCCAGAGTGGCTGGTCCCTGTTCCTCTTCCACTGTTCTCACCGGTTGCTCCAGGAAGAGCTGGACAGGGCAGGAGTCGCTGGATTCTGGGTAGGCCTCTGTGAAGAAGGTGTGAGCGGGTCTTGACATCAACGCTTCTGCACACTGGCCTCCTGCAGAACCCGGTGTCAACAAGCTGTCCCGGGAAGCCTCCTCCTCAATGCAACACGATGCTCCAGGAGCCCTTTCCGGGCCAGGAGAGGCAGGCAGGTCCTCACCTTTAGCTGTGCTCCCTCCAGCGTGGCCTTTCTGCCTGGCCTTTCTGTTCTGGAACCATATGTGGACGGTGTCCTCAGGCAAACCTGTGCTCAGTGCCAGTTGCACCCTCGTGGCATAGTCTGGAGATGGAGAGATCTCAAAAGCTTGCACTAGCATGCTGATCTGTGCTGGACTAAGCCGCGTTCGAGGCCTTCTCCGTTCTGAGGGCGGGCCTCTTGCTTGTTGTACCCTGGCGACAAGCTTTTCAGGAGGCTGTTGGGAGGCTTCATGGCTGGAGCCTGCGGTGGTCTGCTTTGAGGTCTTCCTCGACATGCCAGTTCTAGTTCTGCGGTTTTGAAACCACATGCGGATGGAGGACTCTGGAACTCCGAATTCCCTGGCCAGTTCCTGCCTGGTCCTGAAGCTCGGGTAAGGTGTCTTGGCAAAAACTGAGAGCAAGACCTCCTTCTGCTTGGCCTGCCAAACAGTCTTTTGACGCCGGGATGTCTTTGTCTTACTGCAGCCACCCACATCTGCCTGATCTTCCATCCTGCCGAGGACACTTTGACAGGAGTTCTTCCTCTCCAGTGTGTACTGAGAACAACACCCAGGAAAGTGCAGACTATGGCAAATGCGTAAAGGGGTCCGCTGCTCATGCTTAAATATCGACCTGAGGCCCCACCCACTCCCTCGAGGCCTCCAATGACAGGCCAAACCGTGGAACGCTCTTCTGCTTCCAAACTGTGAAACCCTTCCTTCCTCCTGCGAATTTTCCCATACCCCACCCTAAAGCAGCCTTTCCAGAAACAGTTGACCTTGCGTTCTACCCAAATTCCACTGCTTAGCTCACAGTACGCACCTGTGTTGGCCCACAAGGAGTTTGAGGGGGAGAGTCTAAGGCACGGCTTCTGATGATCGGGCAAGGAGAAGAGGCATAAGCCAGGAGCAGTCTTTGCCTACTTTAACAAGGTCATTCATTCGGCTCTGGCTGATGCTCAAGGAGGAACGTGGCTAGAACAGATCTTGCATTCTGCGTGTGCCGTCTGCCTTAAGTTCCTTTGAGCTCCAGTCTCCCGGTGTATGATTACAACAATCTAAATATGGTTAGGACCGTGCAAGTCTAAGCATTTGGGCAGAGAGTAGACTCATCCTGCAGAAAGACTCCTGGAATTATTTCTGAATTTCTCCTTCAGTGGCAGGCCACAAAAGGTGTCAAGTTCCCTCTTGGTTCCTCTGGTTCCACCTATTTAATCCACCATACACTTTGTCCTACTGGAGAAATTTTACAAATTCCTAGAAAATGTATGAACCTTCAGAAGCACACATTGTGGATCCCAAGACTTTTGGGAGAGGATACTGAAGTCATTTCCTTCATTTCAAGGATCAACATTTGTTGCTGCCATTAATTTGGATCTCTGATCATTAGGCAGTGTTTTCCAGAACACACAATTTCCGGTACGGCCAAATGTGCCTGTTGTTCTTCAGGGTGTGGCTTTGCCCTAGATGGAGGAGAACAGTAATAGCTGAGCAGTTCTAACCCTGCCTTATTTTTGCATCTCCTGTTTTACATGTGCCATAATTTTAACTTTTTCCTTGCAGTCCCCATCGACAGTACCTGGGTGTACAATAGATACTGTAGAAATTATTCTGCTTCTTCCAGAGATCCGCTTTACCATCCCTGAATACACAGATCCATAAACATCTGTATTTCCTTTGTGACATAGAACTCTTGACGATAGGGTCAGAGGTTTATCTGCAGCCAGATACAAAGCTGCGCTGCTGCATGCAGTGGTGTGTATCAAGTCTAAAATCCTCAGTTGATATTTTCCTACCTGCCTAGTACCTCATTGCTGCCTGATGGGAGACAGCTCGTATTTTTGCATGAAGGGTCTAACCCTGACAGGCCCCTCTGTTGGTTTCCTGATGGCAAGAGGTTAGCCTGTATGTCCCTCTTGAGCAGTCATCCCTAGACCTGTGCTTTCCCTTGCCACAGCTTCCATGAAACCCCGGGAACCTTTGCATTCCCTTGGAGCCAAAATCTGCTTGTTCCCTTCTGTGAGTAAAGGGACAACTTGCCTCTGTGTTAACACACCTCCTATTTTGCATTCTAGAGATTTTAACCTCACAGTTCTTTTGGTAAATTCCTGGATTCACCCAAAATAGCACACGGGTGTTTTGAGAACTGGGAACTCTAGCTGTAGCTTGTCCTGTGAGGTCGGCATGATGCTCCTGAGAGCCAATAGCAGTTGTCTCTCTTAATCATTCATCTCTTGGGCCGCTCCTCCTTTTCATGCTCTAAATGCTCTCCTACATGTGGTATTTGCAGTATCATGTGCCAATAATTGCATCAGTGCTTATCTGGTGTCAGTCTGGTACTGCCCTCTTTAGAGCTGAACCCAATCTCTGTATGAAGTTGGTGAACAGTCTTCTCCAGGGCCTTGAATTACCTTACTGAATGAGGCGGTTGTTTTGCACAGGCTCCTAAACAGATCCCTGCACCCTTAACACTGCAACATGACATTATTCAGTGACTTCATCATCAGAACAAATGAGGGACCACCTGGGAATGAGAAAAACAACTGTGATTATTTGAATTGAAGCCAGGTGCTGATAGCTCTTGAAGGGCAGGGTGAACTGTTCTGAGAAACAACCAGCTGTAAAGTATAGAGCAAAAGTGATCTGATTTTCAGGCATAAAAACCCTGTGCTTTGCATGTTCAGGGTCATGTCCTGTCTTTGGAGGTGCGACCTATCTCAACAGCAATAAAACCTTTGCTATTGCATTGAGTTGTGGTCTGTGAGTGTTCCTGTGAAGGGCGCAATCCTGAGCTCCTGAGCAGTGAGACTCCAGGTCTTACATTTTGGTGCGTTGCCCGGAAAACAGCATGCCCTTCCTTAACCCTCAACAGACTGGGCTCAGAGGTCGAGCTCGGAACAGGTTAGTCTGATTTCTGGTATACCACTGTTTCTCTTTAGTCACCTATCTGGACCTTTTTGGTCATCTGCTCAGTCACTGCGATTGACATATTTGTCAGAATATTGATTGACTGGGAACTGGAGGACATTCAGTTCCATTTGGGGAGGCTAGGTCCTGGGATGGTCTTCCTCCCATCTGTTTCTCTTCAGAGACAGCTGCCGTGAGGCAGCCTCTCAATCAGAATTCTGTGGTACCACCCATAAGGGTGTCCTTGTCAAATTGCCTGTCTTGTTCTTTTTGTCTCTATCATTGTTGCTTCTTTGACTTTCTTGATGGATGACCTTATTATAGGACAGGCTGTGACTATCATGTCTTGGAGGTGAGATACAAGGCACATATTTCTTTGAATATGTCCTATTCTCACACCAGCCCACTTGGGATGATTGCCAGCAACTCTTGCAGGCCCTTTTGACTAGTGAGGAAGTAGACGGGTCCTCCTTTAGGCAAGAAAGACTGTGCCAGTAACGGACAGGAGGCCTTCCATCCTCCCTAATGAGATTGATGATGGCTTTCCCCTCACCCACCCCAACTGGGATTACAACGTATCCGGAGGTAGGGAATGCCTGCAGGTCTACCGCCAGACTCTAATATCATGTGTCCATGGGGCTGCTCAAAAGCCCACCAATTTGATGAAGGTAAGAGAGATGGTTCAGGAGCCAGATGAATCTCCCACAGCCTTTCTTCAACGGCTGATGGAGGCATATAGCTGGTTTACACCTTATGACCCTACCTCAGATGAGCATAAGGCAATGGTGACTATAATCTTTATAGACCAGTCAGCCACAGATATTTGTAGAAAACTCCAGAAAATAGAGGGTTTACAGGAAACGTCGTTAAAGGATTTAGTGCAGGTAGCAGAAAAGGTTTTTTACGGCTGGGAGATGAAAGAAGAGAAAGAGGAAAAAAGCTAAAAGAGCAGGAAGTAAGATAAAGAGAAAGGATAAGAGGCAAGACAGAAAGTTGACTAAGATCCTGGCCACCACAGTGCAGTCATAATGATAGGGAGAGAGTTCCTGGAAATCAGAGGGGCCCTCTGTCTAAGGATCAGTGTGCCTATTGCAAGGAGAAAGGACACTGGATCCAGGATTGTCCCAAAAGGAAGATGAAGCCCTACACCTAGACCTGGTGCACCTCCAGGCCACCAATCCCCAGGTAACTCATCTCCAATATGTGGACGATATACTATTAGCAGCAGATTGTAAAGAAAGTTGTTTTGATGCCACCGACCAGCTGTTGCAAGAGATGGGTGAGCTCAGCTACAGCGAAAAACTCCCATCCTGCAGGTCAGTTATCTGGGATATATATTAAAAGAGGGAAAGAGATGGCCTTCGGAGGCTAGAAAAGAGACTGTATTTCATATTCCCCCTCCAGGGACTACTGAACAACTGAGGGAAATTTTCAGTACAGCAGGGTTTTGCTGGCTGTGGATTCCGGGATTTGCCAAGATGGCAGCCCTTCTGCATGCCCTTACAAAGGGCAATGACTCTTTCATCTGGGGAAAGGATGAACAAGCTGCATTTGATAATATCAAACAAGCCTTAATATTGGCTCCAGCTTTGGGACCCTGATGTAACCAAACCCTTCCATCTCTATGTGGCTGAGAATCAGGGAATGGTCAATGGGGTGCTAACACAGAAAATTGGACCCTGGAAGAGACCGGTAGCCTATCTATCCAAAACACTTGATTCAGTAGTGGCAAGATGGCCAACCTGCCTGGCAATAATAGAAGCAGTGGCGGCACTAGTATAACATGCAGACAAACTGACTCTGGGACAGGACCTCACCATCTGTGCTCCTCATGCCCCTTGAGAGTGTCATAAGGCAGCCACCTGATTGATGGCTCATGAATGCCCACATGACACAATGCCAGGCCTTGCTCTTGAATAATGATAGAGTCATCTTTACTCTGGCTACAAGGCTAAACCCTGCCACCATATTGCAGGATCCAGAAATCCAGCCCCTGGAGCATGATTGTTTGTAGGTTCTAGCAGAGGAACAGGGATTGCAAAAGAAATTGAAAGATCAGCCTCTGCCCAATGCCAAGGTAACATACTGTATGGATGGGATCAGTTTTTTGAGAACAGGAAGGGAAAGGCATGGGCAGCAGAAGTAGATGGACATAAGGTAATATGGGCCCAGGCGTTGCCAGAGGGCACATCTGTTCAGCGAGCTGAATTGATGGCTTTAACCCAGGCATTAGCTCTGGAAAAGGGCAAAAAGATAAACATCTACACTGATAGTTGGTTTGCCTTACCAACAGCCCATGAGCATGGGGCCATCTATCAGCAGAGAGGCCTGCTAACATCAGCCAGTAAAGAGATAAAAAATAATAACAAGATTTTGGCTTTGCTCAATGCCTAGTTGCTGCTGGACAAGGTAAGCATTATTCATTGCCCAGGACATCAGAAGGGGACTTCCAGGGCAGCAAAGGGGAATAATGTGGCTGATCAGGAGGCTAAAGCAGCTGCTAGAGGAAACTCTGTCCCAGTGGTACTAACTGCTGAACTGCCCAGAGAAGAATGACTAAACTACTCAGAAAGTGACTTAAAGTTAATGTGGCAAAAAAAAGGGAATATTTGACACTGACTTGGGGGCATGGATAAACTCCAAAGGTAAGATCATTCTACCACAGGAAGATGCTGAGAGATTAATAACTCAAATGTATAAAGGGACTCACTTGAGGGCAAAGAAATTGGCTGAAGTTGCCAGCCAATCCCAGTACCGAATACTAAACCTCACCACCTTGACTGAGTGAGTGACTAGGGCGTGTGAACCTTGCCAGTGTGTAAACATAGGTGAGAGTTTCCAGCCCCCAGGGATGCCGCTGAGAGGAACTGTGGCAGCCTTTTTGGAGTTAATGGCAAATTTGGTGTTAATGGCATCTGAGCAGTGTAACCCTGCCTCTTAACTTTGGCTATTTTCCAAAGTCCAGTTTCTTATAAACTGACCTTGGTGGTCCTACAGCAGACTGCTCTGACCCTGATAAACTGTGTGCAACCATAGTAACCAGACAGCAGGCTCTGTGTAACCTTGAGTGAGCTCTCCTATGTTCTGACCAAGTAAAGCTCCTACATGAGAAACTGCTTGTACTTTTTTGCCTACTTGTTAACCTGACGTCCATTAAATCGACACCTGGATCAGCATGTAGACTTGGTGTCTTTCTCTGTGTCACCCTGTCTCTCTCTCTCTCTCTCCAAGCCCTCTCTCAGGTGGTATTCAGGTGTCACTGCTGGCCTGTGACAAGGAACTAGACGTGGAATGCATTGGGAAGTAGATTTCACTGAAATTAAACCAGCCAGGTACAGCAATAAATATCTCCTGGTTTTTGTGGACACTTTTTCAGGATGGATGGAAGCTTTTCCCACAAAGAAAAAAACCTCCCTGGTCATCGCCCAAAAGATTCTGGAAGACATTTTTCCTCGGTTTGGTATTCCAAAGGTAATTGGATCAGACAATGGGCCAACCTTTGTTGTTCAGGTAAGCCAGGAGGTAGCCAGGTTTCTCGGGCTTGATTGGAAGTTACATTGTGCTTATAGACATCAAAGTCCAGGACAGGTAGAGAGAATGAATAGAACTCTCAAAGAGACTCTCGCCAAATTGACCATGGAGATTGATGCTTACTTGGCAGTGATCCTTCCATTGTCCCTCTTTAGAGTCAGAAATACTCCCTCCCTACTAGGCTTAACTCCCTTTGAACTACTATATAAGGTTCCTGCTCCCTTGACTCTTCTTGGGGACCCCGTTGACATAACTAGTGGTAACTCTGACTTGTTGTCCAGGCTGAAAGGACTACAAATTATTCAGAAAGAAATTTGGAGCAAGGTTGGCAGTGCATATGCACCTGGGTCCTTGGAGGTGTCTCATCAGTTCCAGGTTGGAGATTTGGTGTACGTGCAATGACACACAGCCAGAATCTGGAACCTTGGTGGAAGGGTCCTTATTCTGTCCTGCTCATCACCCCAACAGCTGTCAAAGTAGAGAACATTTCAGCTTGGATCCATGGGTCACACGTCAAGCCTGCTCTTCATCAACCTGCTGACACCTGGAAAGTCCAAGCTTCCAGCAACCTGTTAAAACTGAAACTCATCAGGGACAATGAACTCTTTGACCAGTAAAGTGGACAGACAATGGTACCTCTGGGTGGTACTGTTTGTACTCAATTGGGTAACTATTGACGGGGGCTTTGGCGATACTCACCAGGCTCACAAGGCCCTGGAAGCAATGTATGGTAAACCCTGTGATTGCAAGGGTGGGGTGATGAATGGCAGCACCTTACTTAATGGTGAGATTTGGAGCCCCAACAAGGCCTATGCCCAAGTTGACTGGGTGATACATGGGCATATAGAGCCCTACAATCTTTAGGGAGCTCCCCAAGTTTAGAAAGGCATTGTGTAACCAAGCCTAAAATGATTCCTTATATAAATGTGTGCCCCAGGCCTTGCCCTTGTGATACCCATCAACAGGCTGTGCATAGCAGTTGCTATATTGTTGTGCAACAATGTACTGTAAAAGATAACATCACCTATTTCACTACCATATTGAAACAAGTCAGGGAGGAGAGGAGGATAGACAATTGGTCCCACAGTGTGCCAACAGGAGGCCATGGATCTAAATTACCCCAAGCCCTTTCTTCGGGGACAGTAGGGAAGCGTGTATGCTGAAGAAAGGTATCTCCCATTCACATTTCAGATGGAGGAGGGCTGCAGGATAAGGTCAGACAAGAACAGGTTAAACACTATATTGAAGAGTTAATAAAAAAAAAAAAAGAATACTCATCCCTCAATTACCACCTTTTGGTTCTTCCTGATAGTAGAGGAAACTTTATTTTAGACCCCCAGACTATATGTTATTACTGACAGTCATAGCCTCCTAAATGACACCAATCATTTGCTTGCAAGTGACTGCTGGCTCTGCCTCTGACAAGGGCACCCTGTTCCTCTGGAGCTACCCCCTTCTTATGCCACTTATTCCACTGCTGAGTGGGTCCTGACACTCAGCACCCCCTATGAGAGTGCAGCCTCTCTTCAACCAACATGTTACCTGCTTGACAAAACCCTACAAAAATGATAGCTCAGATCTACCTGTAGGGGATGCTACTTTGCCATTTGTGATTCAATAATTGACATCTCCACAGCTCTCTGCCCTGACAATAACACTGTTTTCTTATGCAGGAATAATATAGCCAATACGTTCTTGCCCACAGATTGGACTGGGACCTGTGTACGGGCAACTCCCTGACCTTAGCATCATTCCAGGGGATGAGCCAGTCCCAGTCCCCAGCTTTGACTTAATGGCTGGAAGAATGAAGAGAGCCATTCAGTTCATTCCTCTGTTAGTGGGAATTGGGCTGACTGCTTCCATAGGCGCTGGGTCAGCTGGTTTGGGTACAGTTTTTTGTTTGTTTGTTTGTTTGTTTTTTGTTTCTTTTTTTTTACCTCTTGTTGTACAACTGTACAACAAACTGTCCCAACAGGTAATTAGTGATGTACAATTGCTTTTGAGCACCATCAATGACCTCCAAGACAAGCTCAATTCCTTAGCAGAAGTAGTTCTCCAGACCCAGAGGGGATTGGACCTCCTTACGGCTGAAAAAGGAGGACTCTGCTTAGCCCTACAGGAGAAATACTGTTTTTACACTAATAAATCAGGCATTGTTAAAGGAAAGATTAAAAAATTACAAAAAGATCTTGAAAAAAGGAGATGAGAATTAATAGAATCTGCCTTTTGGAATGGGTTTAATGGTATGCTCCCCTATGTGCTTCTCTTACTGGGACCTTTTGCTACCCTTTTGCTCCTTGTCACAATAGTACCCTGTATTGTTAACCGATTACTCACCTTTGTCAGGGAATGTGTAAGTGTGATTCAGGTCCTGATGCTCCAGAGGCAGTATCAATCTCTCCCTGAGATTGATCCACAATTTTAGGGTTAAAATTGGAGCACAAAGAAAAGGGGGGATGAGAGCCCACCTGAGAATGAAAACAACTCTAAAAGAAAAACAGCTGTTACTATTCCCATTCTTGAATTTAAAGCCAGAGGCATATGGCTCTCAAATGTGAAGATGAACTGCTCTGAGATAGCCTTGAATTGAAGCCAGAGGCAGGTAGCTCTTGAAGGGCAGAGTGAGTTGTTTTGAGAAAACTCACAAATGGCCAAAAACTGCAAACAACTAGGCATAAACTATCTTCATCCTATTCTTGCTGACCAATCAATGTATAGAGCAAAAGTGGCCAGATTTTTAAGTATAAAAACCCTGTGCTTTGCATGCTTGGGGCCATCTCCTGCCTTTTGAGGGGTGACCCTATCGCGATTGAAAAAAAAAAAATGTTCTTGCTTTTGCATTGAGTTGTGGTCTGTGGGAATTCCTGAGAAGAGTGCGATCTTGAACTCCTGAGCTGTAAGACCCCTGGTCTTTTACAGGATAAATATAAAAGAAGGAAGTGGGTGAAATAACAGTAAATTTTTGAAAGAGTTTTAAGCAATCATACTGTGAATTATCTACATAAATCTCTATAATACATGTAAGTGCATGCATGAATATAAACATGTTGCAACCTAAATGCTTTTAATAATGCACATAGATAAGTATAGTTCACCACTGACCAAGGAAGCTTTTCCTTGAACCACAATCATGACTGAAAACCACAACCAATCACAAGGCAGAATTCTGGAGAACAGTCACATCAGATACATCTACAAAACAATTCCCAGATCTAAGACTCAGTGATCATGCATAACAGGAGGTAAAAAAAAAAAAAAAAAAAAATTATATAAGGCAGAGGATCAGAGTATGGTCTGATAATGTGTGTCCTAATAATACCAGAAGCTACACCCATAAGATGTACCAATATAAAAAAAAAATAAAGAAAAAAAGGCTTACCAATATACCTGTATAAAAACAAACTAAAAATTGAAAATGCTAATAGACATGCAAAAGTGGTCTAGGAAGAAACCATTGTCCTTAATCCTATGCAAAAAATCTGCAGGGAACTAACAAATGCTGAGAGAATGAGAAAAAAAAATCTTTCCAGAAAAGAGCATAAAATCACTTAGTTATCCAATACCAAGTAATCAACCCTGAAAACATGCATGGAAGTAACATTATTAAACTGAGCAACTTATCTTAAGAGCATAATGCCAATTTGAAAAAAGTGTATCTCTTGCTGAGTTCAAGAGTACCCAAACCTTGAGAGAAACCAGTGCCTGCCCATGGCAGTGACCTTCCTGTCCTTTGAGGATCCTCTGGGCTTGGCCCTGGCCTGCATGGCTCTGTGCTTATCTGTTAGCACAGCTGTTATTTTGGGGATCTTTCTCAAGCACCATGACTCACCCATCATCAAGTCTAATAACTGGACTATAATAAAATACCTTAGTGTCTTCAATGAAATTATTTACCCCTACTCTTAGTAAGTTTATATAAAATGTATATCTAACCATAACTAAAAGAGTTCTCCATTTAAGCAATTTTATATCGATATACTATTTCAGAATAGAAACTACTTTTGAAAACACATTGTAGCCTCTTTTGGATATATGCCTAGGAGTGGTATGGCCGGATCTTGAGAAAGCGCTGTTCCTAGTTGCCTGAGAAAGCACCAGATTGATTTCCAGAGTGGTTGTGCAAGTTTACATTCCCACCAGCAGTGGAGAAGGCTCAAGTACACAATAAGGACATTTGCTCAACCATATTTGTAGCAGCTTTATTTGTAATAGCCAGAAGCTGGAAACAGCCCAGATGCCCATCAACTGAAGAAATGATGCAGAAATTGTGGTACATCTATACAATGGTATTACTCAGCAATGAAAAATAAGGAAATCATGAAATTTGCAGGTAAGTGGTGGGACGTGGAAAGGATCATCCTGAGTGAGTTGGTCCAGAAGCAAAAAGACACACACAGTATATACACTCACTCATATAAACATACAACATAGGATAAACCCAATAAAATCTGTACATCTAAACAAACTAAGCAAAAGAGAGGACCCTAACTAAAATGCTCAATCCCCATTCTGAAAGGCAAAGAGAATGGACATCAGAAGAAGAAAACAGGTAACAACCTAGGAACCTGCCATAGAGGGCCTCTGAAAGCCTCTGCCCTGCAGACTATCAAAGCAGATGCTGAGCCTGATGGCCAACTGTCGGACAGAGTGAATGGAATTTTATGTAAGAAGTGGGAAATAGTAAGAGCTGGAGAGGACAGGAACTCCACAAGGAGAGCAACAGAACCAGAAAATTTGAACACAGGGAACTTCCCAGAGACTCATACTCCAACCAAGAACTATTCATGGAGATAACCTAGAACCCTTGCACAGACGTAGCCCATGGCAGTTCAGTGTCCAAGTGGGTTCCATAGTAATTGGAAGAGGGACTGCCTCTGACATAATCTGATTGGCCTGCTCTTTGATCACCACCTCTTGAGGGGGGAGCAGCCTTACCAGGGCACAGAAGATGACAATGCAGCCACTTCTGATACGAACTGATAGACTAAGATCAGAAAGAATGAGAGGAGGACCTCCCCTATCAGTGGACTTGGGGAGGGGCATGCATGCAGAAAGTGGAGGGAGGGTGGGATCTGGAGGGGAGAAGGGAGGGGCTTATGGTGGATACAAAATGAATAAAGTATAATTAATAAAATTTAAATAAAAAAATTAAAAATAAAAGAAAAACATTTTAGTGAGTTATACATTACTTTTTAATTTGTGGCCAGTATAAGTATTCAAATTTTAATTACATAATAGTAATTGTGATGAATAATACAGGTACCATATATATTTTCCCTCAGCATTTTATTTTTCTGGAGGAAACAGGAATTAGGTTGACAGTTGACATCTTCTGTTGGACAGGCAAAAACCTGGATCTCTGGCAAAGGGTGCTTGCAAAATTGTACATCCACAGCGGAAATCAGTGTGTAGAATTCTCAAAATGATAAAAATAAATCTGCCATATGAACAACTTATAACTTTCCTTGACATATGCACAATGGACTCAACATATTCCTTCAAAAATATTTTCTCAACCATGCTGCTCATTGCTATTCTGTTCACAATAGGTACAAAATGGGAATGCCTAAATATCCTTCAGCTGATATATAGATAAGTGAAATGGTATGCACATAAGTAGATAGAAATATAAATGATGATATTGATTTAGGTAAGTCAGATCCAGAAAACAGATATCATATGTCCTATATACTATGAAGCATGTAGCTCTAGATCTTCAGTTGTGAGTATTCACCCTACTGTGAAAGAAAAGAAAGATTGTTGTGAAAGATTGGGGACCAACCACAGCAGTAGATAGTTTCCATAGAGGAGGGAAGGATAAGGTGGGGCAGAAATGAGTCAGACATGGTTGTACAAAGAAATTGAGAGTCTTGACTGAATGGCAGTCAGTGTGTTTCTTTATTTAGACAGAACTTAATAATAAAAGATAGCTTCACATTGTTCTAAAATATAGATGATATCTTTTTTGTCCCCAGACAGGTGTTTTAACTGTCTCTTGGTCATAAATTTAGTCATCATTGATAAACCTTATCTTTTACTATCATTTTTCTTCATCAATCCAATAACCTGACATTTTTTTGAGAATCTGGAGGCATATTTGCCACAGCCCGGAAGCCCATTCTCAGATTGGAAGCATTCTCAGATTCAATGGCAATAGATAGAAAATATTCAAGCCAGCTTGGGCATATTGCTTTGCCCCAAGAAGTATATTATCATATTTTAATGGACAGCCTCAAGAAAAAAAAATTTAGGCCAAAGCGACAACAGTTATTATTCAATTCCTGGCATAAAGCAATGTCTATACCTCATATCTTTGTAGAATTTATTTATGTGCTAAATATAAGTATTCTTTCAATATTTTGGTCATACAACACTACAGTGATACTGTGAAAGCTGATATTTCTAGGAAAAGGAGGTCATAATACCTCACTTTTAAATTAATTTTTACAAAACATTCTTTGTCCATCATTATAGATCCTAGTTTAAGGTGATGGTATCTCCAGCCATTCATTTACAGCTCCATATAGTCATTGGGGGGGGGCATGTCATATGTAACTCCTAATCTTATATGCCAAGTAATCATCTGAGGATACAACAGTATTAGGTATTTAATCTCAAATGCTATCAACTCTCCTAGCACTAAAAACTTTGGTTGCCTTTTTTTCTGATTGTTTTCTTCTTGGGGAAGCACAGGGGTAGATTTTGCAAGACTATCTTGGAGCTGAAGTCTCATAAGGAGTTATCTGCCATTTTTATGTGAGTTACAACTTCCACAAGGAAGACATTCATGTAGGGCCAGATAATTGATATTTCCCCTAAAAATGAGAGGGGCAGTATGCTCAGGATTTTTGTGGGGAAGCTTAGAAGCAGTAGCACAGAGTGAAGACATAAATGATTCATTAAAAAATTTCCCATTGCTCCAATGTCCCCAGGTTGTACATGTATTGAAAACCCTCTAAGCATGTAGCAAGTGGAGATCAAGACCAAGCCTGAAAGATAGCATGAGCTGCATATTGTAACTTGCAGCTCAGCTGTGCTGAATCTTTGTCAAATAGCTGTGCTGATTTCATGGATTTAACTGTATATGAACTTTGGTGAGGTTTTAATCCATTTGGAGGTGACTTTGAGTGAAAATAAGCACCTATTCCTATATTCCTACATATAGACATCTAGTTTGGTCAGCACCATTTATGAAGATTTTATCTGTTTTTCCAGTGTGTATATCTAGCTTTCCAGTGTGTATTTCTATTTTTGTTATAGTACTAGTGAATTTACATAATCAAATAGTACTCAGACATTTAAAAAATCAAATAATGAAACGTGAAGGTAAATGCACCTTTGCAGGTAACTGAGAGTGAGAGAACCTAGACCCCCAAAGACAAATAAGGTATGTATTTGCTTTTACATATATATTAGTTGCAAGATATATGATATGCAAGCAACTGAACATAATACCGCAGATGATACATACAGATTAAGAACTGGAGGTTAGGGGAGGCAGAGATTTCTCCATAGGAAAGGGAAATAAAATACTTGGTGCAAATGAAATGTGGGCTAAAAAGATAGAATTGAAGGGGATTGGGAAAGGAAGAGAGCAATGAAAAGGTAACATGAGAAAAGACAGGTAAAATTAAGGGTCATTTGTTTGGCACAGTGGAAACCTAATGCAATAGAAACTTTCTAAAATATATACATATAAGAAGCCAATATAAAATAAATGACCACACAAGAAGAAAGTCCCAACTGGAAATCTCTTGTCACTAAATAAAGCATCCAGTACTGGTAATGGTTTATATTTAACTGAGGTATTGGCCAAAGTACTGTGATTGTAATGCCAAAACAAAACAGGCTTTTGTCAAGACTATAGGTTGCTCTCCACAAAATGACTGGAATGTCCTATTACTTAAGACAACACTTACACAAATCATTGAACATAAATAAATAGAGCTTGTGCCTACATAGATCCTTCACACTTCCATTCTAGCAACTTTGATATGGGAAGTATTCTGCAACTACAAAAGAAGAAATATAAACACTAACCCAGCTACCAAACATTTGAACTATAACAATGTCCTACATGTAAGACAATATTAGTGCAACAGTTGTAGGAGTAAATAACCAATCTATAGTTTGATTTAAAATCCACACCTGACACTGGTTAATTGATCAAGAAAAAGAAATTACATAGCCCATGGTTCTAGGGAAAAAGCAAATACTACATTCTACTAAAAGTAACAAAATGATCCTTGCCACCATTTTGCTATACTCATAGACCAGCATCTTGTTCATCCATCATCATCGTACTGCAGCTGATGGAAACAAATTCAGAGACCCATAAAGAAAAGAGAAAATCAGTGAGAGACCTCACACTATGCCCTCAAGGTGCTTCAATAATTCAGCCAGAAGAGTGTAAGAGCCAGAAAGGATAGAGGATATCAAAGAACAAAACACTATAAATTAAAAGGACTGAAGAACTGTGAGAGACTGAGGCAGCATGCACAAGGCCTTTAATGTTGTCCCTAGCCCTATCTCTAATTGATAAGTGATTGCAAATTAAAATATAGTTTTCTCCAAGGGACACTAATTTTATCCAAGGGACTACTCTTAATTGTATTTTTAAGAGTACATTCCAAAAGGTAGATGGCCAAAAATTTCCCTCACTGGCAAATTTGGATTCTCATGTCCTAGAATTCTGGCATGCATTTAATTTTTTTATCATAGTTCTCATTTTAATTTGTTGAAGATTTTTTCTACTTTAAAGCTACATCGCCTCTGTGTGTATACCATTGTTTCAAGTTTAATATTTTATGAGATTCCTGCATGTATGAACAAGTCTGCATCATTTCCCAACTTGGGCTCTTTTTTTTTGTTTTCCCTACTCACATGTGTTTGCTTTTGTCTTTTTGCTATTTTATTTTCTTATTATACATTATAGCCCTCCTTGTTTTATATAATGGTGAATTTAGACAGGCTAGAAGGGAAGATGGAAAAGAGTTGCCAGGATTAGAGGAAGGGAAAACTTTAATCAGAGTGAATATATGACTAAATTGACTATTTTGAAAAGACAAAAAGGAGGAGGAGAATGAGGAGAATGAAGAGAAAGAAAAAAAAGGAGGAGGAGGAAGAAGAAGAAAAGCAGGTGGAGAAGAAGGACAAGGAAATGAAGATGAAGATGATTATGAACTAGGAGAAGAAAAACAAAAACAACTGGATAATTTCATCAAAAGAAATGTTAAATAGCCATACAAAAAGATCCAGAATATCTAAAAAGTGCAAAAAAAGTAATTTATGAATAATAGCAATAGAGGAAGAAGCCAAAACTCACATCAAAATCCCAGAAATATTTTCAGGAAAATAATAGTATATGGGAGCTTGAGAGATGGCTCAGTGGTTAAGAGCACTGTCTCTACTTCCATTGGATCCAGGTTTAACTCCCAGCACCCACATAGCAGCTAACAACTGTCCATAAGCTGTCCAGGTGGTCTGACACCTTAACACCAATGCACATAAAATAAAATTAAATAAGTTGTTTAAAAAAATAGTAGAAGGAGGAGTTGGAGAAAGAAGAGAAGCAGGAGGAGGAGAAGGATGAGAAGAAGAAGAAGAAGAAGAAGAAGAAGAAGAAGAAGAAGAAGAAGAAGAAGAAGAAAAAACAAGAAAAATGTCAAAAGAAATGTTAAATAGCCATGCACAAAAGATCCATATAATCTAAAAAGTGCAGAAAAGTAACTTCTGAATAATAGAAATGGAAAAAGAAGACAAAACTCACAAAAATCCTAGAAAATATTTTCATCAAAATAATAGAAGAATGTATCCTTAACCTAATGAAGAAGGGGTAGCCTATCAAAGTACAAAAAGTATATAGAACAACAAAGCATACCAGAAAAGAAATTGTGCTCATCACATAAAATCAAAACCCTAAATGTAAAGAAAAGTATATTAAATAAAGAAGGTATATTAAAAGTTGCAAGTTGAAAAGACTAAGTTGCATATACATTCAGGCTCATTACAGTAACTCCTGATCTCTCAAGAGAGATTCTAAACCTAGAAAGGCTGAGACCGATTGTATATGATCTTTAAGGGATCCTTATTACTATATCCAGTAAACTTTCAATAGTAAATGGTGAATAAAAATACATTGTACAATAAACCAAAATATGAGCAGTATTTCTGTAAAACTCCTTCACTACAGAAGCCAATCAAAGCAAAACTCCTATCTAAAAATGTTAATCACATCCAATAAAAGACAAAAAAATGAATAATCCCAAGCATCAAATAAAAAGAGGCAAAACCCACACACCATAACTACAAAATAAAGGGAAACAATAAAAATTGTTCATTGAAAACTCTGAACTCGGTTGTTCAATTCTCCAACAGAAGGACAGGAACTAACAGAATGGACTAGACAAAAAAAATATCCTTTCTTCTGTTGCATCTTCTGAACACTCTTTACCATCCAGGTTAGATAGCATCTCTGTGTAAAAGGATGGAAGGAGAGAGTAGAAGAAAGTGGACCAAGAAAGAAGTTTAGGGGAACTTTATTTTGTACAGTTCACACACAAAAAATACCTAAAATTCTTAGATCAATTTAAAAGAGAATATATACTGTACACTCTGAATGAGGAGTTCCACCATTATCCATATGCAAACAACAGACCACTTGGGCAGGTCCAGCACACATCTATACTCATGTTTACTGAAACACAGCTAACTGTGTGCTAAGATAGAATAGACTTGTTTGTCCTGAATCACATCAGTGCAAAATATTACATTATTCAATTTCTTTATTCATGGAAAACGTACTTGTTTTTAGATTTTAATATAATTACAATATTTCTCACATCTCTGTCCTCCCTACAAAACCTCCCATACAGCCCTCTTTTGGCTCTTTCAATTTCAAGTCTTCTGTTGCCAATAACTCCTATTACATGTATCATGCATTATGTATGCCTCTGTGTGTGCATGTGTGTGAGAGAGAACATTTAAAATTTCAAGAAAGTCAATCATTTTACTTTGAAATTGTGGATGAACTAAAAATGTATCATCAGAAATTGTGACCTTAGCTAGACACAGAAATCAAACATTGTCTGACTTCATTCCTAATTGGGCTCTAAGCAGTCAGTACCTTGAAATAAGAATTGAACGGTCAGTGTTAGAGCCTGAACATCAGGATGTAGTGGCATGACTTGTCAAAGAACACATTTCAGTGACAAGAGGAAGAATATAAAGAAATACTTCAGGGTGCATGCATAGGAGCTATTACTAATAGCTTACATTGTTTACTTGAGACATATTCTGTGTATGTTTTTCAAATCTCAATAACCAAAATGTTATAACTACTGTGTAAGAGATATTAATTAATTTATATATTATTCTTCCATCAATTTTCCTTCCATTCTCACTCTCCAGAGTTTTGAGTAATCATTCTTTGCACTTTTGAAAATTCAAGCCACTTTTTCATAAACTATTTTTACACACTTAACATATATCAAAATTTGATTTGTAAAGGATTTTACGATATTATAATACTAGGAATATATAACAAACCACTGAATTTTATCAAGGGTATTTATTGCATATAGTATTAAAGGAAAAGGAAAATGTGTAGAGATGAAATACTATTCTTCCTAGCTGTTTTTAAGAGATAGTTGCCTGAGTCCAGCCATCTCAGGAAAATAAAAAAAAAAAACTAATTTTTTCTTTTTTATTGATTATTACAATTTATTCACTTTGTTTTCTGGCTGTAAGCCCCTCCCTCATCTTTCACCAGTTACAACCTATCTTCCTCTTCTCCCGCTATGCCCCTCTCCTAGTTCACTCTTAGGGGAAGTCCTACTTCCCTACTATCTTAGCCTAGCCTTTCTTATCAAGTCTTACCAAGAATGGCTGCACCGTCTTCCTCTGTGACCAGGCAAGGCTGCACATTCCAGGAGTAGGTGATCCTTAGCCTGCCACGGAGTTCATATCAGAGACAGCCACTGTTACCCTTAATAGGGAACTCTCAGGGAAACTGAGATACTTATGAGTTACATCTGAGCAGGTGTTCTTTATGCATAGTCCTTATTTGGAACAGGACCCTCAGAGCCCATATTTTTTGGCTCAATTGGCCTCCTTGTGGAGGGCCTCTCCTGTCCAGGTCTATCTACCTCCTGAATCTTCCATATTATTCCATGCTTTCTGCCCAAAATTTGGCTATGAGTCTAACCATCTGCTTCAATACTCTGCTATGTAGATTCTTTCAGAGGCCCTCTGTGGTAGTTTCCTGCCCTGTTCCCTATTTTCCCCCATTACCGATGTCTATACCATTTGACCTTCTGAATGAGGATTAAGCATCTTCCGTAGGGTTCTTCCTGTTGTTTAGATCCTTTAGGACTATAGATTTTAGTATTTTTAATCCTATATTATATGGTTAATATCCACATATAAATGAGTATATACCATGAGTGTCTTTCTGCTTCTGGATACCTCACTCAGAGTGATCTTTTCTAGTTGCATCCATTTGCCTGCTGATTTACTTGTTTTTAATTGCTGAATAGTATTGTAATGTATAAATGTGCCACAATTTCTGTGTCTATTCCTCAGTTTGGGGACATCTAAGTTGTTTCCAGATTCTGGCTATTATCAGTAAAGCTGTTATGAGTATAATTGAGCAAATGTCCTTGTTGTATGGTTGATAATCTTCTGAATATATGCCCAGGGTTGGTATAACTGAATATTCAAGTAGCAATATTCATAATTTTTTGAGAAAGCACCAGATTGATTTCCAAGGTTGTTGTACAAGTTTACATTCCCACCAGCAATGGAGGAGGGTTACCCTTTCTCCACATCCAGTCCAGCTTGTGTTGCAAATGATGTGATAGTACATATGAATGACCTTAAAAATTCAACCAGATAACTCCTACAGCTGATAAACACCTACAGCAAAATGGCTGGATTCAAATTAAATTTAAAAAATCTGAAGCCCTCCTGTATACAAAAGACAAATGGGCTCAGAAAGAAATTAGGAAAGCAAAACACCTTCACAAAAGCCACAGATAACATAAAGTACCTTGGTGTGACTCTAATCAAGAAAGTGAACAACTTGTATGAAAAAAAAAAAAGAACTCCAAGAAAGATATCAGAAGATCTCCCATACTCCAGGATCGGTAGGATTAATAGGAAAAATGGCCACTCTACCATAAGAAATCTAAAGACTCAATGCAATTCCAATCAAAATACCAGCACAACTCATTACAGACCTTGAAAGAACAATTCTCAGTTTCATATGGAAAAACAAAAAACCCAGAATTGATAAAAACATGGCTGTACAATAAAAGATTTTCTGGAGGTATCTTCATCCCAGATCTCAAGTAATACTATAGAGCAATTCTAATAAAAAATGGCATGGTATTGGCACCTGCACTTTAAATATTAAAGGGGTGTGCATCTATTCATTAATCATTTTTATTAAATCATATCAATAAGCTGAGCGGAAAAACAAGTATAGGGGAATCACCTGTTGTCTCAGTTTCAGACCTAGCTTGAGGGTGCTCAGACAGCCAGTGCTGCCTTGGGCTATTGTTTCAGCTCATCAACCTTAAAACATTCCTGGCCTTACTATTAACAGTGTACTTTTCTTAACTTTAAGTTGTTCTCTAAGATTTTTTTTTTTTTTATATCAGAGCCATTAGCAAGAACATCTTCCCTGACCTTGTTAAAAAATCTATTTTTCCAAATTGTTTCTAAGTATAATGGTCATTGCTTACAATCTACATCTATGGCTCCTTTCAAGGGCAGTGGTTAATTCATTAATCTGCTCCAGTAAACATGTGAAAAGAGATCAAGCATTGTTTTTAAATGCCAGTGATATTGCCCACTGATGGGCTTAGAGTTTTCATACAACTCATGTTATGAGGAATATGGGCATCATAAGGGCAACGAGCAGAGATATGCTACATAAGAACACAAAGTCCTCTGGAAAATCAGTTCTTGGGATTATGCTTCTCCAAGAAAAATTCATCATGACTATGCTCACAGGGGAGCCACATTCCATGAGTTCTACAGCTGTTTTGCTGTTGCTCCTGCATGGCTCTTGACAGGGCCAGGTAGTCAAAATAGTTTGCCTTATAGATGGGTTGGGGGGTGACATTAGCTCAGGCCCTGGGAAGGAGAATTCAGGGTATTGCATGGGCTGTACTAGCCTGGAGGAACAGATAACATGGAAGGACTGAAGGATTGCTGGGAGAAAATGGCAGGTAGGTTTGATTTGGTATATTAACTAGGAACTCTGCCATTAGTTCCAGGTTTGAATCCTACTTCTATGGTAACATAAACTTCAGAGAGAGAAGCATGGTCTCCATTGGATAATGATTATCAAGTGAGCCCACAGGGAAGAAAGGTGACAAAAACAAAGTTTCTGTTTTTTCTTTTCTTTCTATATATCTTCTTTATTCTCTTTGAGTGAGGGTGGTTACCCAAACTAGACTCAATTTTTGCTTTTTTGTTTTGTTTTTCTTACAATATTTTATTTTATTAATTGTTTTTATTTTTCACAATTTATTCATTATATATGCTGATTAAAGGTCACTCTCTCAACTCCTACTGATCCCACCTCCCTCAATCTAACCCCCATCCCCTTTCCCTAGTCCACTCAAAGGGGAGTTCCTCTCCTCTGCCATCCACCCTACATTATCAAAACAGTACTCAGCTATTAAAAACAGAGAAATAAAATTCCTGCTCTTATTTCTTTTCCATAGGCCACTGTACTCACCTCAGAAGACTTCATACTATGAAGCTTGTCTGCAACCTTACTGTGAACTAAACAGTAAGTATAACTCATTTTAAAGAGTCCTTCCCAAGACACTATTTGATTGACCATCTCACATCCAGAAACATGTGAAATTTGAAATGCTATGAAGTCTGAAACATTTTATCACAGGCATTTCAGAGAATGTGATTCTCTTGCTGTCTGGAGGGCTGTTTCCCACCAGCCCAGGAAGGCATGAGGGGCAGAAGATGAGTAGTATAAAGCTTGGAAAGCCCATAAAAATAACAGTGGTCAGCCACTCTGGGAACCACCTCAGAAAGTAAGTTCAACTTTAATTCCAGAAAACAGAAAACAGTGGCTTATATCCCTTGGGAGTGCCTGGGATGCTCCAAGCATAGGTGTAGATAATTGTTTAATACTAGGCAATTCAAGGATGCTCAATTTGCATTAAACAGCACATTCTTATTATATGAATAAGAAGAACAGAACACAGAACCAAATTATCCTATATTTGAAGGGAGGGAGAGTTATCAGTGATCTGTGTCAAAGGCCATCTATCAAATTTGATTGGTGGTGTCAATGTCTAAAGACACTCTCCAGATGAAGTCAGGCAGAGAAAACTCACCCTTGACATGGTTACATATCTAGGCCAGAAGCAGGGTCATACATGGAAAAGAAAGCCTCCTCCTTCATATCTCAAAATTCAGTGTGGGTTGTGATAGTTTTCAGTAGAAACCCTGGAACAATAGGTATGTGTACACAAAGAAACGTCTACAGGCTACCACTGTTGTGATACTCTCAGAGAACTTCCTGGCTGGTGTTAGTTCACCATTCCCTACATATTCATCCACTGGACTAAAAGTTTCTTGTGTAAAGTGAGGCAATTGAAAACAGTAAATGTTGAGAATCAGGTTCATCAATAAGTCTTCTCTAAACACATTATATAATACTTTTGCATGTAATTGATATTTACCATTCATTGTATTCTTTTTAAAAATAAGTTTATTTACTTTAAATTCCAATCAGTAATCCCCCTCCCTTCTCTCCCCATGAAAACCCTCCATTCCTATTGCCCCTATCCCCTTTCCCCTTCCCCTTCAGAAAATGGAGGTCATTTCCATTGAGCTTTTTTTTTTTCAGTTCTGTTGGATCTCAGTGGACCAAAGAACACAATGACCTTTCCATTGCTTATAGTCACAAAATTCCTCTCCAGTAAGGATACTTTTATCATGAGGATGACTCTAGATTTGTGCAAGGCCTCACCATTTGTACATATTCATAAGTTTTCTCTCCATTATGAATCCTTTCATGATGATGAAGATTATACAAATGTGGAATGGTTTCACCATGTTAAAAGCACTCACAGGCTTTCTGTCCATTAGGATTTTTTTCATTAGTGTGAAGATGATTCTGAAGTCCAAAAGATTTTTTACATTGGTTACAGTCAGACAGCATCTTTCCAGTTTGTGTTATTTTATGTATTAGGAGATGTTATGTGCAAAGGCTTTGCCACATAGTTATATTCCTATGGTTTACATGCAAAAGAATGTATAATTGTCATTAGGAGATCCATTGTTTTTCAGGCAAAAGACTATTCTTTATCTTCACTAATTACATATTCATAAGGTTTCTTTCCAGTATGTGTTCTTTTATTTTGAGATGTTTTTGTGCAAAGACTTTACTGCACTGGTTACATTCATAAGGTTTCTCTCCAGTGTGTGTTCTTTTATGTCTTAGGAGATTACTTTTTTTTGCAAAGGCTTTACTACACTGATTACATTCATAAGGTTTTCTCCAGTGTGTGTTCTTTTATGGCTTAAGAGATACTGTTTTGTGCAAAGGCTTTACCACAATGGTTACATTCATAAGGTTTCTCTCCAGTGTGTGTTCTTTTTGGCTTAAGAGATGACTGTTTTCTACAAAGGCTTTACCACACTGGTTTAGATGTTTCTGTTTTTATGTCTTAAGAGACTTTACCACACTGCAAAGGCTTTACCACATTACATTAACGTTTCTCTCCAGTATGTGTTCTTTTATGGCTTAAGAGAGCACTGTTTTGTGCAAAGGCTTTACCACACTGGTTACATTCATAAGGTTTCTCTCCAGTATGTGTTCTTTTATGGCTTAAAAGAGTACTGTTTTCTGCAAAGGCTTTGCCACACTGGTTACATTCATAAGGTTTTCTCCAGTGTGTGTTCTTTTATGGCTTATGAGATGACTGTTTTCTGCAAAGGCTTTACCACACATTACATTCATAAGGTTTCTCTCCAGTATGTGTTCTTTTATGGCTTAAAAGAGTACTGTTTTTTTGCAAAGGCTTTACCACACTGGTTACATTATAAGGTTTCTCAGTATGTGTTCTTCTCAGTGAGATGACTGTTTCTTTTTATTGCCATTTATGAGCTGTATGTGTTCTTTTTGCTTATGAGATGACTGTTTCTTGCAAAGGCTTTACCACATTGATTACATTTGTAAGGTTTCTCTCCAGTGTGTGTTCTTTTTTTATGCCATATGAGAACAGTGGATATAGGGGAAGGCTTTACCACATAGAGTGCATTTAAAGGGTTTTTCTCCAGTATGATTGCTTTCATGCCTGCAGAGATAATTAGTACATGTGAAAGATTTACAACAGTCAGTGCATTACACTAATAAATATATTTATCTATATTAATTAATTTCATAATTTGGTCTAATGGTAAAGAAGAATAAAATTTTAAAGTTTTATCACTTTATTTACATTAATGGTTTTCCCTTCATTATGGGTATTTTTGAAGATCCCTGTGATGGTAAGAGCATTTGTTATATGGTTCACTTTTATAGCATCATTTTTCTATAAGTGTTTTTTTTTTGTATATATATATGAATAGTATAGTATGAATTCAGAGTTTTATCACAGCAAACCCATTCACAAATTTTTTTACTGTATGAATGAGACTTCATTTACAAAGTGAGCCAGGATAAGCAGAAGAAGTTCCATATTCCTAGTATTCATGGGTATTTTCAGCAATTTGTTTGCTGATGAATTCTCAGTAAAGTTGCAAAACCAATTAACAGTAACCATTTATCACATTCAGAAAATTTACTCAAAGTGGGGACTACTACAAAATTAATTGTTCTTGAGAAAGACAGGGACACTGCTTCTTTCAATAACCCTCTGCTCATCTGTCTTAGAATCATTTTGACATATGATATACCAGTTTAATTTACAAAAATAATAAAGATTCCCACATTGAATTAACACAGTTTGTTTTTGTTGATCATAGACATGTCATGTAGGGATTAAGGTTTCTCCACAACAATATTCTTGATTCTCATAAGCTGCTCCTTTCACTAAACTTTCCAATGTTACTGCATGAAAATTAGTAACACTGTTTCTACTATGTAATTTTTGCTTATTAAGGTTTTGGACACATACTGATCACCAATTCAATATGTATACCTTTTACAATATCTGAGTAGATAAAATGAGACTAAACAGATTGGCAGTTCAACTCAGTAGCTGTAATGTCCATATGATTTAAATGGTATTTTTGTTACAACATTATTTTATTTTCTTCTATCTTACGGAATGTGCCTTGTAAACACAAATCAGATACCTGACATTGAAGTAAATGGAACTGTGAGATTTTAATGATCATCAGTACACTTAAAGCAGTGCTGTTTTTACATTGTTGCTTTTCTTTTAAAACCTCCAGGACACAGCCAGCTGTGCTGGTACATGCCTTTAATCCCAGCACTTGTGGAGGCAGAAACAGGCAGATCTGTGTGATTTCAAGGTCAGGCTGTTCTAACAAGCAAGTCTAAGAAAGCCAAGATACAAAAAAATCTATTTCAAAAACAAAAAATAAAAAATCAATAAACAAACAAAAAACAAAACAAAAAACAAACAGACTTCCAGGACACATTAAAATTTAACATTTATATCTGTATCAACATGCACATAAAATTACCTTTATTACTTGTAGAACTTTGAAAATGTTCTTCAATATTATGGTGTTCCCAATTGTAACCTAAAATATAGTACCAGAAAATATATATTATTGGAAATATCATGTTATTATTAAGGCAAAACTTAAATCACTATCTTCTGTGACCCTTAGATCCATGCCTGATTTATTTACCTCATTCCTCCTCATTCTCAATTGGAATTACAGAAGAGGATCAACAACAAAGTAAAAGTTGTCTGTTTATTTTAAAAGTAAAAGAAAAATTGCAGTCTTACCTATTAGCAGTGAGGTTTTCACAGGTCTCTAGCATCACATCTTTGTAGAGTTGCTTCTGGGAAGGTTCCAGCAAGGCCCACTCTTCTTGGCTGAATTTCACATGCACATCATTGAAGGTCACTGAATTCTAAAATATGCCATACATTTGTACAACAGAAACAGGGGCAGTAATATAATTTATACTTCATTGGCAATATAATAATATAATTCTACTGCTTCTTCAATTTATTTTCTGACACAGAAGTGCTAATGTTATACAGTTGGGTGCTGTGCATGATGTGAAGTAGGGGAGATGAAAAAGCCTAAAGGTTAGATTGAAAAAAAAAAAAAAAAAAGGCATGCTTTCAAAAACCTGTGTTACAGGAGTTTCAGTTTGTAAGACATGAATATAAACTAGCCTTTAGTTGGGTTCTTGAGCAATCTATGAATCATCTTCAGTTACTTGGGTGAGTCAGTCAGGACCCTGTCATGAGACATGTGGAAGGACAAAACACAGTCATGATATTTTATATAGCAACAAATGAGATGTGGTGATCAGGGGACACTAAAAAAATGGTAACATCAGTCAAAAGACAACATGGTACTGAATATTATATTTTGACCAGGGCTCAGGGATGTGGCATATCAGTATGTGAAGGGGGGGCTTATATATTTGTGGAAGGGAAAGTGGACTACAGTGAATACATGGATAAAAATAATGTGAGTGGCAAGCAACAACAATCATAGCCAATAACACCATATTTCTGAGTGACCAGACAAAAGAAAAGGAATAGAACATATGATTATTCTTTGATCATTGTTTTGTATATCCTCCTTTACTAAATAATGTAGTCTATAGATTAAAAATAAAGATTAAAACTTTTCTATTAAAAAAGAAGTGTTAATGTTATCACTAAGTCATTTTAGAAGAAAATGGAATAACAAGTTTTAACTGTATCATATATTAACTTTTTGAAGAGGATATAGCTTTGGAATACACATGCCAATTAATGTGGACAAAGACAAAGAAGAGTGTTAAATAGAGAGACAGAGTCAAAACAGAGAGAGAAAGGGAGAGAGACAGAGAGAGAGAGATATTAACAGATGAACAATACTAAGTACAGATCAGAGAAATTTATTAACAGTTACTAATTACAAAAAATGGTGGACAAGCTGGGTGTATTCTGTCATGCCTTCAATTCCATCACTCATGAGGCAGATGCAGGTGTATCTTATTGAACTGGATGTCAGCATTATCTATTCAAAGAGTTCTAGGACAGCCAGATCTATATAGTAAGACAGAGCCTCCCCTAATAATCAAACAAACACAAAATATTGAAAGAACTCAGAGGTCTTTACTGAAGCTTCTACAAGGAATTATACATTCACTCCTGTTGTATATTTATTTTCCAGAAATCTGCACTGCCACAGCTTAAACTACAACATTAATCTTACTAAAAGGGAATGCATGTTTAAACAGCTAAAAATAGAAAGATGAAAATATAAGCAGTATAAATAATGATCATAAATAAGCAACATAAAACAGGAGAGATGGCTCAGCAGTGAGGAGTTCTTGCTGCTCTTTCAAATAATTGGGCTCAATTGTCAGTGATTACCTGGGACCAACTACTATCAATTGCTATAAGTTCATGAGTTCTGAAGACATGTTCAGACTACTGTGAGGATTAGGCACACAAGAGATGCATATTCATGCATACAATCAAAATACTCATATTCAGTAAAATTAAAAATAGATCCCAGTTGGGCTGATTGCACACTGTGTCTGATAAGCTGGGTAGTGACCAATAGTTGGATCTGTGGGCCCCCAAACACCACTAACTGTGTTTCCAAGGTAAGAAGAAAACCAATGATGAGGGAAACAATTGGGTGCAACCTCAGAACACCCAGCTAATTTCTGGGAAAGTTCCTGGGATGTTGCAGCAGGAATAAGGTTTTCAAGCAAATGGACCCAAGAAGCAAGCAGGAGTAGCTATTCTAATATCTAATAAAATAGACTTTCAACCAAAATTAATTGAAAGGGATGAGGAAGAGGGAATCCAAGATGGCATTGCCAGGAGGACCAGGACAGGAACAGGACAGCAATGTTGGTACAGCAACTAAAAGACTGAACTCTGGGCCCTAAAACAACAGCAATCGTGTTTCCCAGGTGAGAGGAAACCCACGGTGTGGGGATCACTCATTTCCACTCTCAGGTCACTCAGTGAGAACCTGTAAAATATCCCAGGCGCAGGATACACCTGTGTGTCCTGATCACCTTCCCAGGCCAAACTGTGTGCTCCAGGGCACCAGAGACTGGGAGCCCAGTCTCAAAAAAAAAAAAAAAAAAAAAAAAAAAAAAAAAAAAAAAGGAAGAAGAAAGTGGGACTGACCTCAGGTCACCCAGTCTATCCCTGGAAAAGGCCCTGCAGACTGGTGGGTGCACAGCTGCCAGCCTTGAGAGGGCCTCCAGTCACTAGACCTGCATGCCCTACTCTCCATCACAGACAGAACTGTGTGCCCCAGGACACTAGAAGATGGGTTTCCCTGTCTGAAGAAAACCCCACAGTCAGGGAAAGAGCAGGTCCCAGCTTAGAGCACTCAGCCAACTCCCCCACACACACACTACCACCACCACAAATGGAAACATTCTTGGAAATGTTCTCAGGTTCTTTCCCAGTCACCAGCTTGGTAGCCATCTGGCAAGTGCCTACCCATTCTATAAACCATGTCAAACACCACAGACTAGGTCTTCATGTTGGGAGAAAACACAAAGGTGGGGAAAACATCTGGCCCTACCTCAGGACACCTAGCTCTGAAAAAGTTTCTGGTTATTCACAGGCTCCAGACTCTAGCCTCCTGCTGCACATGTGAGAGCAGTGCTCAGCTGCCATGGATTATTGCTTGGGTACTGGGGCACAGATCTCTAACCTTAGACCTACAGAAGCCTGGGATCCCCAAGATCAACCCCCAGATACTGCTCCAAGGGACAACAAGTTATCCCTAACTAAACTGACTAAACCATGGGGTACCCAGCCTATAGCTGCAGCTTACTAAATTTACAGCAAGAAAGCCAGAAGCAGGACAACTGTCTCCAGGACTTCTCTGGGTGAGAGAGCCCCCTTGACTAACAAAGAACACAATTACCACTCAGGTCTCTATGCCTGTGGTGAGTTTTGGCAATTCCTGAACAATACCTGCTATTCAGGGACCGTACCCCAAAAGCTGAGGAGGCCTCCTTCAGGAAAAAATCATATTCCTTCCAAGGGGATTATCCCCACCACAGGATTCCAGGAAGCACCAGAAACTAACACCCAACACCTAAGATAGCCAAATGGGTAGAGGCAAGTGTAAAAGCTCAAAAAGACAGAGCAATATGGCATCTCCAGAACCCAGTTATTCATTGGCAAGCAGCCCTGGACATACCAGGGTAAATGAAATTCAAGAAGATGACCTTACATCTGTGCTTATGAACAGGATAACAGAGGAAAAAATACACTGCGTAAAGACCTAGATGAAGATAAAGTCAAACAGATTATTGCCATTTGCAAAGAAATGGAGGAAGATAAAGTCAAACAGATTATGGACATCCTTAAAGAAATACAGGAAGTTGCAGCCACACAATTTGTGGCCTTTAGAGAGGAAATACTTAAATCACTAAAAGATATTAAAGAAACAGAGGATTGTTTGAACAAACAGCTGACGGAATTGAAGGAAAATACAGTCAGAGAAGTGAAGGAAATCAATAGAATGGCTCAAGATCTGATAAGAGAATTGGAAAAAATTAAAGAAAACACAAGTGGAGGAAACTATGGAGAGAAAGAACTTAGGGAGGAAAAGAGGAACTACAGAGGCAAGCATAAGCAATATACTATGAGAGATGGAAGAAAGAATCTTAGGTGTGGAAGACACAATGGAAGAAATAGATGTAGCTATCAAAGAAAATGTTAAATCTAAAAAATTCCTGACACAGACCATCCAAGAAATCCAAGACAACATGAAAAGCAAAACCTAAAAATAATAGAAATAAAGGAAAAAGAAGATTTCTTCCTCCAAAGCCCAGAAAATATTTTAAAAAAAATCAAAGAAGAAAATTTCCCCAACTTAAAAGAGAGGTCTATAAGAATACAAGAGGCCTACAGAACACCCAATAAATTAGACCAGAATAGAAAATCCTCCCACCACATAATAAACAGTAAGTATACAGAACAAAGAAAAAAATACTAAAAGCTGCAAAGGAAAAAGGCCAAGTAACATATGATGGCAAACCAATCAGAATCACACCTGACTTTTCATCAGAGACTATGAAAGCCAGAAGGCCCTGAACAGATATCATGCAGACCCTAAGAGAACAAAGATGACCTCCCTGGCTACTATACCCAGAAAAAGTCTCAGTCATCATAGATGGAGCAAACAAGATATTTAATGATAAAAACAAATTTAAACAATACCTACCCACAAATCCAGAGGTACAGAAGCTCCTAGAAGGAAAACTACAACCCAGGAAAGCTAACTACATTCAGGAAAACACAGGAAAGAAATAATGTCATTACAGCAAAACTAAAAGTAACCAAGCACACAAACACACTACCACAAGCAACATCAAAATAAAAAGAACTAACAGCCACTGATCATTAATTTCCCTCAACATCAATGGACTTCACCTCAAATAAAGACACAGACTATCAGGATGGATATGTAAACAAGACCCAACAATCTGTTGCATACAAGAAACACATCTAAGTCACAAAGATAGACATTACCTGAGAGTAAAAAGCTGGAAGGTTCCAAGCAAATGGACCCAAGAAACATGCAGGAGTAGCCATTTTAATATCTAATAAAGTAGATTTTCAACCAAAATTAATCAAAAGACATGAGGAAGGTCATTTCATACTCATCAAAGGAAAATTCCCCCAAGAAGAAATCACAATTCTGAACATCTATGCTCCATCGACAAAGGTACCCACGTTTGTAAAAGAAACATTAATAAACCTAAACCACACACAAATCCCCATACATTACTACTGGGAAACTTCAACACCCCACTCTTAACAAAGGACTGGTAAACAACAGAAATTAAACAAAGAAACAATATCTCTAATAGAGGTCACGTATCAAATGGACCTAACAGATATCTACAAAATCTTACACCCAAAGACAAAAGAATTTACCTTCTTCTCAGCACCTCATGGAACCTTCTCCAAAATAAACCATATCGTTGGTTACAAAGTGAGTCTCAACGGATACAAGAAGATTGAAATAATGCCTTGTATCCTATCTAATTACCATGGACTAAAGCTGGACCTCAACAACAACAGAAATAGCAAAAAGCCTACACTCACATGGAAACTGAACAACTCACTACAAAATGACACTTAGGTCAGGGAATAAATTAAGAAAGAAATTAAAGTCTTCCTAGAATTCAATGGAAATGAAGACACAACACAACCAAACTTATGGGAGACAATGAAAGCAGTGCTAAGAGGAAAGTTTATAGCATTAAGTGCCTTCAAGAATAAATTTGTAACATCTCACACAATCAACTTAATAGCTCATCTAAACACCTTAGGAAAAAAAAAGCAGACACACCAAAAAAGAATAGACACTGGAAATAATCAAACTCAGGACTGAAATCAATAAATTAGAAACAAATAAAACATTTCAAAGAATCAATGAAACCAAGACCTGTTTCTTTGAGAAAATTAACAAGATAGACAAACCCTTAGCCAAACTAACTAAAAGGCAGAGAGAGATTATCCAAATTAACAAAATCAGAAATGAAAACGGGACAAAACAAAAGACACTAAGGAAATCCAAACAATCGTTAGGACTTACTTCAAAAGTCTATATGCCACAAAATTTGAAAATCTAAATGAAATGGACAATTTTCTTAATCAATTCCACTTACCAAAGCAGAATCAAGAGCGGGTAAATCAATAAAATAGTCCTTTATCCACTAAGGAAATATCATTCCTCAAGACTCCAATCCACCAAAAGCTCAGGACCAGATGGTTTCAGTGCAGAATTCTACCACACCTTCAAAGAAGAGGTAACTCCAGCTATCTTCAATTTATTCCACAAAATAGGAACAGAAGGAACAGTATGAAACTCATTCATTGAAGCCACAGTCACCTTGTAACCTAAACCTCACAAAGACCCAACAAAGAAAGAGAATTTCAGGCCTATCTCCCTTATAAACATTGATGCAAAAATACTCTACAAAATACTTTGCAAACCCAATACAAGAACACATCAATTATATCATCCACTATGACAATATAGGCTTCATGCCAGGTATGCCGGGGTAGTTCAATATACAAAAATCAATCAATGTGATCTACCATATTAAAAAACTGAACAAAAACACATGATAATCTCCTTAGATACTGAAAAAGCATTTGAAAAAAATCCAGCATCCATTCATGTTTGAACTATTGGAGAGATCAGGGATACAAGGCACATACCTAAACATAGTAAAGGCAATATAGAGCAAGCCTGTAGCCAATATCAAGCTAAATGGAGAGAAACTTAAATCAATCCCACTGAAATCAGGGACAAGGTAAGGCTGCCCACTCTCTCCATATCTCTTCAATATAGTTCTTGAAGTCCTTGCTAGAGCAATAAGACAATTAAAGGAGATCAAAAGGATACAAATTGGAAAGGAAGAAGTCAAAGTATCACTATTTGCAGATGATATCATAGTATACCTGAGTAACTCCAAAACTTCTACCAGGGAACTCCTACAGATGATAAACACCGTCAGCAAAGTGGCTGGATACAAAATTAACTAAAAAAATCAATAGCCCTCCTGTATTTGAAAGATAAAAGGGCTGAGAAATAATTTAGGGAACCGACACCCTTCATAATAGCCACAAAGGACATAAAGTACCTTGGTGTGACCATAACCAAGCAAGTCAAAGACTTGTATGAAAAAAACTTCAAGTCTCTGAAGAAAGAATTAGAAGAAGATATCAGAATATGGAACTATCTCTGATACTCATGGCTTGGCAGAGTTAACATAGTGTAAAAATGGACATCTTACCAAAAGCAATCTACAGATTCAATGCAATTTCCATCAAAATACCAACAGAATATTTTACAAACCTTGATAGATGATTTCTCAACTTCATATGGGATGCAATGAAAGCAGTCCTAAGAGGAGTTTGAATAGCAACAAAGGCCATCATAAGCTATTGGAGACATCCCATACAAGCAACTTAATGGCATACCTGAAAGACCTAAGAAAAAAGAAGCAGACATACCCAGCAAGAGTAGACCACTAGGAAAAACCAAACTCAGGGCTGATATCAACAAATTAGAAACAAAGATAATAATTCAAAGAATCAACGAAACCAAGAGCTAGTTCTTTGAGAAAATAAAAAACACAGACAAATTCTTAGCCAAACTAAGTAAATGGCAGAAAGACACTATCCAAATCCACAAAATCATAAAGAAAGATCTAACAGACACTGAGAAAATCCAAAGAACCATTAACTCTTATGTCAAAAGCCTATATGCCCCAAAATTTCAAAATCTAAATGAAATATCCAATTCTCTTTAGATTCCACTTACCAAAGTTGAATCAACATCAGGCAAAGATATTAAATAGTCTTATAGTGCCTAAGGCATTAGAGGCAGCCATCAAAACACTCCCAACCAAAAAAAGCCAAGGGCCAGATGATTTCAGAGCAGAATTCTACAAGACATTCAAAGAGAAAATAATGACATTCTCCAAATTATTTCACAAAATAGAAATGGATGCAACATGACCAAATTCCTTTTGTAAGACCACAGTCACATTGATAAATCCACAAAGATCCCCCAAAAGATAGAGAACTTCAGACCAGTCTCTTTTATGAACAATGATGTAAAAATACTCAATTAAATACTTGCAAATCAAATCCAAGAACATATCAAAGATATTATCCACCATGACCAAGTAGGCTTCATCCCAGGCATGCAAGGGTGGTTACGTATATGGAATCCATCAATGTAATCCACTGTATAAACAAATTGAAAAAAAGCCATTTTTTTTAGATGCTGAAAAAGCATTTGACAATATCCAACAGTAATTCTTGTTTAAAGTCTTGGAGAGACCAGGGACAAAGGCACATATCTAAAAATAGTAAAGATAGTATACAGAATATATACAGAATATACAGAATATATACAGAATAGTATATAGCTAACAAACTAAATGAAAAGAATGTTAAAGTCAATTCCACTGGACTTCAGGGACAAGACAAGGCTACACATTCTCTCCAAATCTCTTCAATACAGTACTTGAAGACCTATCTAGGGCAATAAGACTAAAAAGTAGATTAAGGGGATACAAATTGATAAGGAAGAAGTCAAATATCACTATTCACAGATGATATGACAGTATACAAAAATGACCCCAAAAAATTCTACTGTAGGGAACTCCTACAGTTGAAAAACACTTCAGCAAAGTGGCTGGATATAAAGTGAACTAAAAAAAAAAACAAAACAAAACAAAACAAAACAAAAAAAAAACACAAATACACTCCTGATGAAAAAGAAAAATGGGAAAAAAAATAGGAAAATAACAGCCAGAAAAAAAAAAAAAGCCAAAAAAAATGTATTTTGATGTTAGCCTCAACAAGCCAGTAAAAACCTATATGAACAAAAAAAAAAAAAAAAAAAAAAAAAAAAAAAAAAAAAAAAAAAAAAAAAACTTCTAGTCTCTGAAGAAAAAATTGAAAAAGATAGCAGAAGATAGAAATATCTCTCATGTTCATGGATTCAGTAGGATCAACATAGTAAAATTTGCCATCCTATCAAAAACAATCTACAGATCTAATGATGTTCCCATCAAAATATCAACACAATTCATTAAAAAAACTTGAAAAACAATTCTCAGCTTCATATGGAAAAAATAAAAAAAAGCCAGAATAGGTAAAACAATCCTGTACAGTAGGAGATCTTCAGTAGGTATCACAATCCTTCATCTCAAGCTCTATTATAAATCAATAGTAATAAAAACTGCATGGTACTATAATAAAAACAATCAGTGGATCAATGGAATTGAAGTGAAAACCCATAAATAAACCCACACACCTATGGTCACTTGATTTTTTGAGAAAGAAGCCAAAACCATGCAATGGAAAAGGATAGCATCTTCAACAGTGTTGGTCTAACTGGAAGTTTACATGTGAAAAAAATGAAAATAGATCCATATTTATCATCCTGCACTAAACTGCAGTCCAAGTTGTTCAAGGACCTCAACATAAAACCAGATACATTAAATCTGTTAGAAGAAAAAGTGGGAAACAGTCTTGATCTCATTGGCATAGATGATAAATTCCTCAACAGAACACCAAGAACACTGGCTCTAAGATCAAGAATTAATGAATAGAATCTCATGAAACAAAAAGCTTCTATGAAGCAAAGAACTCTGTCAATAGAATAAAATGACCATCTACAGCCTGACAAAAGATCTTCACCAACCCTTCATACAACTGAAAGAGCTAATAAACAATATATATATAAAGAGCTCAAGAAAATAAACTCCAACAATCCAAATAATCCAATTTAAAACTGGGGTACAGAACTAAACAGAGATTTCTCCACAGAGGAATATCAAATGGTGGACATTAAATGCTCAATATCTGTAGTCATCATAGAAATGCAAATGACATTCCATCTTAAACCCATCATGGCTAAGATCAAAACCTGAAGTGACAGCAAGCTAATGAGAATGTGGAGAAAGAAGAATACTCCTCCATTGCTGTGGGAGTGCAAACTTATACAACCACTTTAGAAATCAATCTGATGCTTTCTCAGACATTGAAAATAGTGTTACTTCAAGACCCAGCTCTACCATTCCTGGGAATATATCAAAAAGATGCTCCACCATTCAACAGAAATATTTGCTCAACTGTGTTCATAGCATCTATATTCATAATGGCCATAACAGAGAAACAAACAACATGTCTCTCAACCAAACCATTGTTTTACAGAAATTGTGGTACATTTACACAATGGAATGCACCTCGGTATTTAAAAAATAAAGGAAACTATAAAATTTTCAGGCAAGTAGATGGAACTAAAAATGATCATCCTAAGTGAGTTATTCCAAAACCAGAAAGACATGAATGATATATACTCATTTGTAAAGTGGATAATAGCCATAATATAGGATAAACATACTACAATCACAGACCTAAAGGAGGTAAATAAAAAGAGGACCCTATGGAGGATGGTCAATTCTTATTCAAAAGGGCAAATAGAATCGACACCAGAAGTGACTGAGGAGAGGGAGGATGAGATGAGAGCCTAACATACATATTCTCTGAAAGACACTACCCAGCAGGGGTTCAAAGCAGATGCTAAGACTCACGTTCAAACTTTGGGTAGAGCACAGGGAATCATAGGAAAGAGTGGGAGGATAGAATGTAGAAAGACCCAGAGCTGGCAGGACCTCCATAAGAAGACCAACAAGGACAACAAATCTGGGCCCATGGGGACTCAGAAAGACTGATGTACCCACCAAAGACCATTCATGAAGAGGACCCAGACCACTGCTCAAATGATGCTGATAGGAAGCTCAGTCTCCATGTGGGATCCATAGTAAGGGGAGAAGGTGCCTTCTCTGACATGGACTCTGTTGTCTGCTATTTGATCATTTCCCCTTGGTGGAGGGGGCATTGCTACACCACAGAGGAAGAGGATGCAGGAAGTCCTAGTGAGACTTGATAGGCTGGGTTCAGATGGTAGGAGAGGAGGGTTCCCTGTATCTGAGATATAGGAGGTGGGATAAGGAGGAAAGAAGAATGGAGGGTGAGACAAGGAAGAGTCAAGGGAGAAGATTAAAATTGGGATGTTAAGTGGATAAATTATTTTTTTAATTTAATTTATTTATTACAATGTGTTCACTTTGTATCCTTGCCATAGCCCCCTCTCTCATCTCCTCCCAGTCCCATCCACCTTCCTTCTTCTGCCCCTATGCCCTTTCTCTAGTCTCCTAATTGAGGAGGAATTCCTTCCCTTCTAGCTTATCAGGTCTCATCAAGGATGGCTGCATCATCTTCCTCTGTGGCATTGCAAGACTGCTCCACCAGGAGGAGGTAATCAAAGACACGAGTTCATGTCAGAGAATAAATTAAAAAAAAAAATTTAAATTAAAAATAAATTAAATGTGAATAAAGCAAACAAACTAAAACAAAAACAAACAAAAAAAAAGAAAACTAATCCAACAGGTATAAAGAGTGTCACAAACCCACAAATCAGTGACTCAGAAAGCTAAGATAGTGTTAGTGTCATGAATAAATGGCATCCTAAGAAATTAAATATACTCCCTGCCAAATTTCAAATGCAAGATGTTGATGAAGATCAACACAAGAACCTATGCTTACATATACAAAAACAAAACAAAATAAATACCTAAAACTCTATATTCCATGCTCAGCACCCAATGATGGTGATGTTGATGCCAGGTATGTTGGCCTACATTTAAGCCCAACACTCGACTAGAGTTAGAGCTGTAAGTTCAAAACCAGCCTGGTCTACATACAAACTTTCAGGAAACATCCAGGAACTCTGGGACATTATGACACCACAAAACATGCTGATAATCAGATTAGAAGAAGAAGGATGAGATCAAAGGTCCAGAAGACATTTTCAACAAAGTCATTACAAAAAAATTTCTTAACCTAAAGAAGAAGATATCTATCAAGGCACAAGAAGCATACAAAATCCCAAAGACACTGGACCAGAAAAGAAAGTCCTCTTAACAGAGAATAATCAAAATGCTAAATATACAGAACAAAGAAAGAATATGAAAAGCTGCAAATGAAAACAAACAAACAAACCAAACTAACCAACCAATCCGACAAACCAAAACAAACAAAAACCAACCAAAAGCCAAAAAAAAAAAAAAAAAAAGCAGATCTATTGGATTTAATCCTGTATTCTCAGTAAAAATGCTAGAAGTTGAAGGGCTTAGACAGAATGATTCTGATTCTAAAAAACTACAGAAGCCAACACAAATTACTAACTATGCCCAGAAACTTTCAATCACCAAATGGGGAAAATAAGATGTTCCATAAAAAGGTCAATTTTAAATAATATGTATCTATAAATACAGTCCCCACTCAAGGTGCTAAAACCACCACCACCACCAAAATAACAATCACTGTTCAATGATATCTCTTAATAACATTGACCCAAATTCACCAATAAAAAACACAGGCTCACAAAATGGATGATAAAACAGAATCCACCCTCCTAAATACAAAAACACAGCTTCACATCAAGATAGACATTATCTCAAGGTAAAGATTTGGAAAAAGATATTCTAAATAAATGGACTAGAGTATCAAGCTTGTATAGCAATTTTAATATCTAACAAAACAGACTTCAAAAAAAAAACTAAACAAAAGATGACAAAAAACATGATGTATTAAAATAAAAAACCAGCAATATAACATTTCAATACTTAACATCTATGCCCCCAAATATAAGAGTACCCAAGTTATAAAAGAAACCCTTCTGCAGCTTGCATCACATCCTGGTCCTCATAAACTGATAGGGAAAGACTTCATTATATAACTCTCACCAATGGAAAGGTCCCCCTGACCAAACTGAACAGAGAAATGCTCCCAACTAACATCAAAAACTAAATTTACCCAAACAATATTTACAGAACATCCACCCAAGCACAAAAGATTGTTCCCTCTTCTCAGCAAATCATATATTGTTCTCCAAAATTAATGATATACTTGAACAGTGGAAGTCTCAAAAGATATAAGAAATTTGCAATAACCACCTACATCCTATCAGACCACAAAGGTTTAAAGCAGCACATCACCAATAACAAAAACAATAGAAACCTTACAAACTTATAGAAACTCAACAACGCTCTACTGAATAAAAAATGGATCAAAAATGAAATAAAGAAATTAAAGACTTTCTAGAAGTCAATGAAATGAATACACAACATATCAAAATCATAGTACACAATGTAATTGTTGACCAAAAGACAGTTCATAAGCACTAAACACTTTCAGAAAAACAATCAGAAAGATTTCTTAGTAGCAACTTAAAATCACACCTAAATACTCTAGAACAAAAAGAAATAAACATAACTAAAAGGAGTAGACAATGAGAAACTACTGAACTGTGTCTTCAGTGGTAAAACTGAATGTTTCCACAGGAAAAGAAAGGTGGATCCTATCAAAATTAATAATGATTAGATTTGAATAGTAGAGATCTTCTGAATAAGCAGAGGTAACTGTTCATCAGACAGCTTGGTCATTCAGTCCAAACAAACTTATAAAGACTAGTGTTTTCTTCTTAAATAAAAAGGATATTTTGTTGTTTCATATTAAAAACAGTTAAGAGGTTTAAAATGTTTTAAGTAAATTCAAAGGAAAAAACTTGTTTGAGTTGGAATAATTTGGAATGAATATAAAATATTTGAGCAGCACGTGGTGATAGACAATGCATTTAATCCCAGCAGAGACAAGCAGTTCTCTATTAATTAATTGTTTTCTAAATAAAGGAGTTACAATGACAGGTGTGTTGGTTTTCATAGCCCTAATCCCAGCATTTGGGAGGATTTTTACATACCACCTGGGGGAGGCAGAGGCAGGCACATAGGATTTACATTGATTTTATTTAAAAGCTACTTGTAATAGACAGGCTGAAAATCAAAGTAAATGTCCTTTGTTATCTAGAAATAAATAGAGTTGAAGGTATATTTGCAAACTTTCAAAGATTTTTTAACTTTAATTAAGATATTATACTTTTTCTATTTTCAAAAACCATTTTGCCCTATAAAAGATATAACATGCCTAAAAGGAACATCCTCACCCCAGAATTAGGGATGGGGTAGGGTTTTGATTTAATATTTTCAGGAGAATAAAAACATCCAAATAAAGAATATGGAGACCACTGGAAACATGAAACTTCTAAAGAAAAATGACAGATCACCAAAAGAAAATGTCAAAGAAAGGAGTAAACTGGCCAAATGGTATCACCCACCTTCATGTTGTCTCTTCTGCATTCTACAGACATAAGTGCAAATTGTTTTATATGATTGCTAAACAACAATCTAAAATCTCTATCTCATATAAGAAAAGCCACCTGGTAAGAAACAGAGGAAAACAGAAAAATAAGGGATAATTCTATTGTCATAATCTCATAATTTTCTTGTATGATGTGACTTCTATACTTAGCACAAACATCAACAATCAAGAATGAACAGATATTTGTGAAAGAATGAGAGGATGGGAGAAAAAGCCAAAAACATAATCCTAAAATATGGTCAAGTTTACATGAAAAGACATAAGGAAACTCTAACATGAAAAATGTGCACTGGATCAGAGATATCTTTGATTTTTTAATTTAATACAAATTAAATAAACACAGATTTCACAAATCACACAAGACAAACTCAAAGTGACACCTAAACTGTTATATTTCTGACCCTCCAGCTACTACTAACCTCCTTTCCAGAGAGTCTTTTTGCTCTGGAAGTCTCTTGGAAAATGGAGGTGATCATAAAGATGGGTTATGGCTTGCAGTCCTCATGTCCACTTGTGGGTTCAAGCATAGCCCTGCCCAGACACTCAAACACACACAAAAAAATGTTGGAGAATAATTTAATATCTGTTTATTGCTGCATGAATTATGTAACAAGATGTGGAATCTTCCCTTCCACTTATTTAAAACCAGGCACACCTGACACTGACAAAATTTTGCATCTCAGAAAATCCATTTGAACCCAGAAATTGAATTTCCCTTGAATCACATCATTGTGCCCATTGGTAGTTGAAAGGAAAAATAAAAAATAAAAATAAAAAAAAAATAAGCAAGTATTGCTTAATGATGACCACCACCACTTTTTTTTTTTTTACCAGTTTCAAAACTATTTATAAAATTTGTTACACAAAACCATGTGTGGAATATAACATGAGGCATTTCTAGAAATGAGACTTTCAGTTTTCCAATTTATCTATCCAATGCACAGCAAAGCAATGCCTGGGTGTTCACACTAGATAGTGATACTATAAGCACCACAACTTTCTATTGCCCAAGCCACAGGGTCCCCTCCTCCTTGGACACTCAACACTCAAGAAGGGTCAGAGGACAAGGATCTCTGCTGAGGTCACCACATGGAAAACAACAAAACCAGAGTCTGAACCACAGCCCATCTCAGTCAAAGCATATCAGGCTGTAATAGCTCAGCAGACCTGCTCTGTCTGGCCTGGGAACAATGGCCCCACACTCACCATGGCATGGGCTCTGTTCTCATTCACAGTTCCCTACAGCTACATCAGAGGACAATCCCAGAACAAACCCATAAGCTACCTCCCACTGTTGTTCCTGACTCCTAGTCCCATGCAGACTCCCTCATTAGCTTGGACAATACAGCTGAGTCTCAGGACAGTAGTAGCTCTTCTACCAGTTGATCAAAGATCAAATGATGCAGATAGCAGAGGTATTCTAGCTTTGCCCCAACCCCTAGGGGCTCACAGAACCCTAGTGTTGTTATAAAAAATGAAAATCCCAATTGTTTGAGTTTACCAATACAGACCCAGGAGCTAGGTACTGGGGAGAAAACCTGCTAGTTCAGAAAGTCAGATAAAGCACACATCTGACCCTGCTACTCACCTCACATCTAAGAGGAAAAAGCTCCAAAAGCTCACCAGTTCAGATGACAGCTCAGGGGGGGGGAGATAGGCCAAAAGAACCCAAGGCCAAAGGCTTTCTAGCTCAAAGCTCAAAAAAAGCCCAAAAGCTACCAATCTAAAACTCCTTCTACTTTTACACTCTGTCTTAAATACATTTCAGCTGAAACTTCCACTTACTCTTTAATCCCTGTCAGCTGGTTTCTTGCTTTGCCTCTTGACCTAGGGTTAACATTATTAAATCCTGTGCACAGAGAGCTTTTGTATTAAAGGTATATTCTAGGGCTGACGGAACTACACCATAATCACCTGTTTACGATAAACAGAAAGTTCTTGGAATTAAGGTTTGTGTTAGGGCTCAACCAGACCAAACAAAGCATAGCATTTTACAGTTCACAATCTAAGGGATCACACTGGGATCAAATATCCTGCAACACCCTCATCTTGAAATTTTTTAAAATACAATCTTCCACTCTCCCAGGGCACCTGTTTATCTTCCAAGATACAGGTCATTTATTTTGCACATTCCATTACATACTCAGTGTGCAGTGCAGTCATCTCTACCTCATAGATGGGAAGTCCTTTAGCCAAACTTCAGTCAAAGCCAAACAGTAACAACTATTAAAGAAATAAGTAGCCATTAACTTGAAAGCAAGGAGTAGTTATTGAGAGCTCAATGAAAATGAAAAATAAAAGAAAAAGAATGTGGCTATTGCTAGGTATGTTGGAGTAGAAAGTTTATTATAGGTAGAAGAGAGAACATAGTCAGACACAGGGAAATCTGGAACAGTCTAGAGTTGACATGAACCTGAGCCATTTGAGAAGAGAGAAGAGAGGGAAGTGGAGAGCCAGAACAAAGGGCCAGGAGGATAAATGATAAATGAAAAACACCAGGTAATCAAAACAGTTGGAATACATAAGGAAGAGCAGCTTGGAGGAGGGCAGCTCAACTCCTGGGCTAGACATCTGGGTATGATACCCATACCTTGTAATAGGCAAGGACTGAGAGGTGCTGGGGGAACCTGACAGCCACATCTGCCTTGATTGTTAAGTAGGCATCTCAACCATTCACCCCAGCATTTGACACCTAAGAGTAGAGAGGGATGAGTAAGTTGAAATTATTTCATTATAATCTCAAAAATTATTTTTAAAAGTTAAAAATGGCTTTATGGGCCAATATTCTTCATGGATTTCAGGTATGTATTAGTGCACATTAATTATTACTCACACCTTTTCTCTCAGGTTGTGCATTTTCAAATAGGGGGTTAAAACATTCCTGTTAGGCACTACCACACTGGTTTCTCCAGATCTTCTGTGTTTTTTTTTAACTAGTTCAACTATAGACATTTGCTTTCCAGAAACAAGCTCAGCTCCTAATCCATATTCTTGATTCCATTGTGCATGAATCCCCCAAAATGTCCAGTTTTCACTTTTACTGACTGTCCAGAATTGATTACCTGACTCATTGCCATTTCCCTCCTCCAACTCCCTTTTTGTGTTGTAACTAAACCAGCTTCAAAGTAGGTCAGTGAACTCAATAATTACACAGGTCCCTCTTTATTTGTAATCACTCACCTCCAAAAAAATCCCAAACAAACAACAACAACAACAACAAAAAACAGTGAGGTCATTGGACACTCATTCACAGGTCTCTTTTTCTTCACAGTCACCAGTCAGGGCACACCTGAAAAGAGTTGCAGGATTATGTTCTAGGCACTGGGCAGTAGAGGCAGCATTCAGTGTTTAAATAAAGTATAAACTACATAACATGTGAATGACTGATGTAAAGGAGACATTGCTTTAAACAAAAAAATCAAAGCACTAGAGAAAAAGGAATGAAATTCTTAATGACTGGGGATTATCAGAGAATATTAACTAATAAGAGACTAGAGCAGTGATGCATCAACAAAATAAAATTTAATAATACCAACAACTGACGTACTTATTTATTTATTTATTTATTCATTCATTCATTATGTATACAGTGTTCTGTATGCATGTACAATTGCACTCCAGAAGAGAGCACCAGATCTCATTATAGATGTTGTGAGCCGCCATGTGGTTGGTGGGAATTGAACTCCTGACCTCTGGAAGAGCATCCAGTGCTCTTAACCTCAGAGTTGAAAAAAAAAAAAAAAAACACATTGGCATACTGACTTGGAAAAACACAGGCCATTCTCTTGTAGAGGGAAAGCCATTAATAAGATACTGTTCGATGTTGTCCCTGTGTACACTATTAGCTGCTGAGACCTGTAACCTCACAAAGCTTTAGCCAATAGCCTGTATCTCAATTTGAACTGACAGAACTGTATCAATGAGGATTGTACATATGGACATAGGACAGTCTCTTAATTCAAAATTCAATATTCACTAGATAAAGTTACCTCACCTAAACTGTACACCCACCAATCTGGTCTGTTTTCACTCGCATTCATAAATTAATAAATACATGTTGGGAAGTTACAAATTAAAAAAATGTCACCCTGCCACATTTCTAGATAATCCTGGTGAGCAAACATGTATGTTCCAGGATCCTAATCTCTAACAGGCCTGGTTAGCATATTACTTATATGTGGAGTGTTTTACAGGCAGTCTTCCCTCAGCTAAATTCTAATTGATGCCACTAGTTTTTTCAGCAATGGTAAATCCTTTACATCATCAGTTCTACTCTTCTATATCACAGTTTAATACTGGAGTGCTCTCTGACACAGGACATACCATTTATAACCCCCACAAAATCCAAATGGATCATTTAAAATTGAGAGAACACCAACAAAGGTCACCAAGAACTATGCCTAAAAAAGGTCACCTAAAGGTCACCAGACTAGTGACTCTACCCCAAGGTCACCAGGAACTAGGCCATGGATCAGCAATTCCAGAAACAAGGTCATTAGATTTCCTACCCAAGGAACAGCCTGTGTATAACCACAAGAATGGGAAGGTATCTTATCTCAGGGTGGGGCATTTGTTCAGAGCAGCCCACTAACCTTGTAGTAGAACCATTCCATAGCACAGAAATTACCCAACATTCCTGAGACCTATAGATAGCTCACCCAATGTTAGTTATGTTAGCTAGCCAATCACTTTGTGAAAAACTTACCCTTGCTGAATGTCACCCAATCCTGTAACTATTAAATTGGAACTTCCTTGTCTTTTCTCAAACCCAAATCAAAACCCTGACATGAGGCTGCTGTGTGTACACAGTCTCTTACACCACAGTCATCATATTTGGGTCTCTAACAAAGTAATGAAGTACAGTAAATACAGTAAATAGTACTAATAATGTTAATGACTAAAATAAAAGTAACAGAGTGCATTTTACAATGATCTCAGATGCTCTTTTCAGACAGGACATTTTATGATGAAAATGTTTTCATAAAGCATAACATGCCTGTTAAGCTTAAGCCTTGTTTACAACATTCTCTTGAAAACAAGATTCAAGATGCATCGTGAAATCATAACATCAAATGATGTACAGAGAGGACATAATCACCTTTGCAGATATGGTCTCCTAGGGATAAGTATGGTAGGATGCAAAGCCCCGGACACTTTCTGAGAATATGACATCTCATAAAACCTAATGAAAATATAAATTCTGCCCAGAAAATGAACATGTACATAAAACCAACCACATATAAAACAGGTACAGAGTAAATGTCAAGAGAGGGACAAAGTTAAAATAACTAACACCAAATAAGTATCACTGTTGCTGTATCTGGAATTTCTATCTTGTTTGGAAGTCAGAGACAGGAAGACTGTTAACCCCTGTATTTAAGGCAGGGTATCTGCATAAAGAAAAGCAATGTTTCCCTTCTCCTGTTCCTTTTTTTCTCCTCCCCTTCCTCCTCCTTCCTTACCTCCTATATGTTAAGCAAATGTTCTACCTCTGAGTTGTATTCCTACCTTCTGTACAAAATAGGCAGAAACAGATAGTCTTTGGATATAATAAAGCCAGATGCTAAACCTCACTAAAGCTTAACGGAAGTAACTTGTTATGGGATAAATTAAAGAGAACACAGAGAAGGCAACAGACATAGAGGAGGCTGTCCTAGTAACAGCAGTAACAGAACAACATAAAAAGACTTCAGGAAATGTTTTTACAGATAGCACAATGGCTGGCATTAACAAATAAATTGCTACATGCTTCCATCCTTTAGGTGGGAATTCTGTATTACTATCAGATTATGAAGACTTTGTTAAAGGAATTTACTTTTTAAAAGTTTATTTGTCCTTCCACAGATAGTTATTGTGAATTAGGTACCCAATACTGTGCTAAATCCTGAACACACAGAAAATGATTCATGAAAACACCATTCTTTCTCTATAAGCTTACAGCCTTGTGGGGTAATCCACCATAAACAAACCTATAGACCATGCAAAGAAATGTATACATCACTACAAATTCCACTATGAAACCTAAAGGAAAGCAAGAGGTACCTAACACCCCAGAATAGATAAAGAACATTACATATTCAAAGGCTGAGAGATGAGAACATTTTAGTTCAGTAGGGGAAATGAAAGAAGGTGAATTTGTTTGCAGTATACTAGGAAAGAAGAAAGGAATGATAATAATAATAATAATAATAATAATAATAATAATAATAATAATAGATTAAAGAGGGATGGTAGCCATCCCTCTCTGCTGCTGCTGTTCTTTTCATCCTTGCACCCTCTCATGTGCCTCTGTGCCCTCTAGTGGTGACGGGAGGCAACTTCTCCATCATTTCTCTCTGGAACTGTTGATGATTTTGCAGAGCTTGCAGGGCTGGTGGTCCCCAGGAGAGCCCAGGATGGGGAGGTTCTGTCAGGGTGACTCCAGGAAGTGACCATGCCTCCTCAGCATTGTTCTGGATGGAACTCGGAAACCCCTGGTTGCCAGGTAACAGGAGGCCAGCAGCAGCAACAGCTGCCTGGACAGACCTGCCAGTCCAGAGGCTCTGGAGAGATGAGTCTGTTCTGCTTCCAGACCTCCAGGGGCTCAGGTCTCTTAGAAGCCAGCTGTGGTCGCCTGGGCCGCTGCTGGAGACATTTGGTGCACTCACTGACACGTTTCTGGTCTGTTCTCCCCGGGAGACCAAGGTAATCAGGGCAGCTCTGCAGTGGAGATGCTTTCTAGTCCATCCCCACCCCCATCCACCACTGTCCTGGCCTGGGCAAGTGTTCCTGTTGGGACACTGAGGAACACTTTTCATGTCCGCCCTGCTTTGGTGTAGGGAAAAGGGTCCTTGGTGCCCCCGGTGGTTTGCACACCTAAAGTCTCCCTCCTGCCCTGGTCCTTCCTCAGAGATAAAGGGAGTGAGCCTTCCTGCCTGGCATCCCCATTGCTCAGCAATGATGGCATGGACTATGTGGAGCAGATGATCCCCTATTTGCACAGAGGTATGACAGGGTGTCACTCTGCTCTTTCTGGCCCTTTATCCAAAGTTTGCCACCATCTGGATGGTTCTGGACTTGATCCTGAAAAGGCAGTTGAGTGGTTCCACCAGGGATGCAGCCAGCCCTAGGATCTCCTCCTGCTGTTTCCCAGGGCCCGGTCCTGTGCCCTCACAGAACTGGATGTCTGAATCCCAGCAGCCTTGGGTCCCAGGCCTGGTCTCTTAAAGTGACATGGCCAAACATGGGCGATTGGGGCAGGGGTGGGGCTCTAACAGGTGCCATTCACCTTCCCAGGAATGTCACACACCACCCTTTCTTATGCCCTGAGCGTCCCTTGATTGTGTAAGGATTCTGGACCCCATTTGCGGTGTTTGTTGTGGATGGAGCCCGCAGCACCCCAAATCACCCTGGGAAGATTCTAATAGTTCCTTCTGGATGTCTGGGTGGGTTGGGGACACAGGGCCTTAGGGTGACACCCCATGGACTGTCACAGGTATAGATCTTTCAGGCCCGGAAAAGGGGACCAAAGACAACATGTGATTGGGCTGGGGTGGAGGGGAAGGTGAGTGAGAAGGGGCATTTGGGGCCAGGGTGGAGGGCCAATTTTGGCCAGGAGCCTCACCTTTGGGGTTCTCTCCTAGGGATTGTCCCCACAACCTCATCTGCTGGTAGAGGACAGAGGTTTCCCACCAGGCTCCTGTGTTTTGAGCAGCAGAAGGAGGGACAGGAAAGGAAGGGCCCTGGGGATACAAATGCCCCCCACAGCCCGAAGCGAGGCCAGGCTCCCGACACTGTGTTCCTCTGCCCTGCTCTCACCCACAGTGCCATTTTCTCGTTCTTGTCCCAGTGGCTGCAGAAATTCACCCAGGATTTCTTTGGGTCCCCGGACCTGGCTGTCGTGAGGCAGGTGCTGGACTGTGCCAGGATCCATGAGCCCACTGCAGAGTTGGACTGCCAATCTGGGGAGATCATCCTGGCAATGGATAAGCCCAGGATAAGCTGAAGCCAGAGAAGGAGCAGGAGGATTAGGAGGACGATGAGGACCCGGGAGAGGCGCCTGTTGAGGCAGCAGCTGATTCCAGCCCCTTGTCCCCCAGGGGAAGTGTCCTGAAGCACTGGCTATTGAAGCAGAGGAGGACTCCTGTTAACTCGACTCTCCTGCGGGTAGAAGAGGGGACTGTGCCTTCCCTGGCATGGAGAGGCCATCTTGGGTTAGCTCATCCCATTCTGCGTGCCTTCAGGCTGCTCCCCTATCCCGTATGACGGATCATCCCTTTCTGTGCTCAGATCCTGGGCTACTTGGGGCCTCAACTGCAGAGCTGCCCATGCAAGACACCTTGGTGGCACAGGGGAAACGGAGCCTGGCTTCGGGGGCAGATGCTAAGCCCCAAGAGGATGCTGAGCTCCTGGATCCCATGGCTGCGAGATCCCCAGTCTTGCCAGAAGCTGGACCAGTGTAAACTCTGGCTTTAGCATTAGAGGATGCACAGTCCCTTTTGGACTTGGTGGTTGAGCTACTGTTTCTCTCCACTGTGGCACACTTTGGGGCACCTGATCCCATGTCCTAGCTGCCTGAGGTGGACAAATAGTTGGTACAATCACCGGCTGGGCTGCACTCAGTGCTTGTTCCCCTTAGAGAAAAGGTTCCATTAATTTTGTATGTTTTTAAATTGCTGTTTTTCACTGTTGCGATATTGTTGTTGGTTTCATACTATTATTAAAAAGGTGTTGCTTACTCATCTTAAGTGATGTATTAGGAGATGGGGCCATTCCTGGGCAGTGGTCCTGGCTGAGCCAAGGGGTATGGAGTCTGTTTTTGTCGAGTTTCCTGAGAGTTGGGCATGTGCATCCATCTATAGAAGATGCTGCCAGGTGTGTAGTTGGTGCACAGGGGGTCTACTGGGATATATTGAGCCCCATAAAAAATAGCCCAACAGGGCTAGTGCTTGACAGCAGAATTTTGGGGCCATAGCAGGACAAAAGCTAAGCTCTGAGGAACAGGACCAGGAACAGTACTAGGACCCAGCTCTGTGGACATTATCCCTGAGGGGGGAAAAAAAACAACTATAATTTGAGATACAGAGTACATTTTGGGGGATCATTTAAATACATGATATTTCTACATAGCCATGCCTGGTTTAGAACTCAGTCTTTGGAGCTGGGCATGATGGCACACACCTGTAATCCCAGCACTCAGGGAATAAGAGACTTGAATTTGAGGCATTCCAGGTCTACAAAGTAAGTCTAGAACAGCCAAGACTACACAAGGAAATTCTGTCTAAAATACAAACAAATAAATGAATGAACAAACACAAAAGAGAGCTCACTGTGTGGACCAAGCTGACCATAATCTATTCAATTCTTTGCATCAGAAAAATACCTATCACCAAGTGAAAATGCATTATATCAATAGTAGCCACCAAAAGAATATCAGAATGATCTAATAAACTTCTGTGATTGGATTTGATACACATACAGCAAACTTCAATAACTACTCCATTGTTTCTAATTATAGAACACAACCACAATTGGTGACTTCCACCATTACATTATAAGTGAACATGGTAAATAATTTACTTCATCCAAGGACATGTTTCTTTTCATGATTAGATTCTTAGGGTGTACAGATATTAGCGCGTTTATCCTGTATTGTATGTCTAATACCCACTTATGAGAGAGTATATACCCTGTGTGTCTTTCTGCTTCTGGGATACCTCACTCAGGGTGATCTTTTATAGATCCCACCATTTGCCTGCCAATTTCATGATTTCCTTACTTTTAAATGCTGAGTAGTGTTCCCTTGTGTAAATGTATCACAATTTCTGTATCCATTCCTCAACTGAGTGGCACCTGGGTTGTTTGCAGCTTCTGGCTGTTACAATTAAACAGCTACAGACATGGTTGAACAAATGTCCTTGTTGTATACTTGATCAAATTTTGGATATATGCTTAGGAGTAGTATAGTTGGATCTTGAGGGAGCACTATTCCTAATTTTCTGAGAAACTGCCAGATTGATTTCCAAAGTGGTTGTACAAGTCTACATCACCAACAGAAGTGGAGGAGTGTTCCCCTTTCCACACATCTTCTCCAGCATGTGTTGTCACTTGAGTTTTTGATCTTATCCATTCTGATAAGTGTAATGTGATATCCCAGGGTCATTTGAATTTGTATTTCCCTGATGACCAAGGAAGAGGGGACAGGAGTTCCACAAGGAGAGCAACAGATGAAAAAATACTGGACACTGGGGTATTTTTTGAGACTGATACTCCAACCAAAGACCATGCATTGAAATAACCTAGAATTTCTTCAATTCCTGTCCAGATATATTCCATGGCATCCCAGTCTCCAAGTGAGTTCCCTAGTAATGGGAACAGGAACTGTCTCTGATATGAACTCAGTGTCTGGCTCTTTGGTCACCTCCCCTTGATTGGGGAGCAGACCACAGAGGAGGACAATGCAGACATTTCTGATGAGATCTGATAGGATAGGGTCAGATGGAAGTGGAGGAGGACCTTCCCTATCAGTGGACTTGGGATCAGAAATGGGAGGAAGTAAGGAGGTTGGTAAAAAAGGGGATGAAGGATGGAGCCACAGCATGGATACAATGTGAATAAACTGTAATTTACAAAAACATAAAATTTTTAAAAGTGAAAAAAAAGAAACAACCTTCAGATACTAGAAGATTTTTGTTTACATACCAGGATGTTGTTTTTTTGAAAGAGATTTTCTGTATGGCCTTGACTTACCTGTCATGCTTTCTAGACCAGGCAGGCCTTAAACTAACACAGATCCATTTCTCTCTGCCAGTCATAGTGCTAGTCTTAGAGACATTTGCCAACAATCCCAGGCTTTGAGTTTTTTAATTTAATTTAATGTTTCATTTTTGAGACATGATGTCTCAGTGCATCATTGCCAGTCCAGGACTCTCTTTGTAAACCAGGCTGACCTTGAACTCATAGAGACCTTCCTTCATCTGCCTCTCAAGTGCTGGGACTAAGGATGTGTGTCACCATGCCTGACAAGACTTTATTATAGCCTAGTCACACTATGTGATTTCAGACATATCTAGCCACACATCTAGACTGTTTTTTTAGACAAATGTTTCTCTCTGTAGCCGTGCATGTCCTGGACTTGTTTTGTAGACCAGGGTGACAATGAACTTACACAACAGCATGCTTGTATCTCCTGGAGAGATGGGATTATAGATTTGTGCCACAAAGCCTGGCTCAGATTTTTTATTTCAATAAGATATATATGATTTAAACATAAATTAAACATGATTTTTAAATCATATATACATATATATGATATATACATAATAATTAAAACAATATATATAAATATATAACATATTTATTAAATATATTGGTTTATATTGCTATATTTAGTGAGTATATATTAATTATACATATGATTATTTAGGTATTTTCAAGAGAGGGTTTCTCCTTTTAGCCCTGGCTATCTTGGACTAGATCTGTAGAACATCCTGACCTTGAACTCACAGAGACTGGCCTGCTTCTGCCTGGCAGAGTGCTGGGATTAAAGGCCTATGCCAACACTTAGTATTTAGGCACCTGCTTCTGTCTTCCTAGCAACCTGTGATGTCATTATGTGTCGACAACCAGGTAGGGCAGGTGTGGTTAGTTTACTCCTTAAAAGGATCTTCCTGCCCACTTTGTCTCTCTCTTGGCCTCTCTTGCCCTCTTGCTATTGCCTTCTTGCCCTCCCCCTTTCTCTATTGGGGTGCCCCTCTCTCACTCTCTTCCCCCTATCATGTCCTTCTCTCTCCTTCTCTATCTCTCTTCATTACCATCTGAGAGCCCACCCAAGAATGCAAACAACTGTAAAAGTAAAACAGCTGTGACTATTCCCATCCTTGAATTAAAGCCAGAGGCACATAACTCTCGAACGGTAGGATGTACTGCTCTGAGATAGCCTTGAATTTAAGCCAGAGGCAGATAGCTCTCAAAGGGCACGATGAACTGCTCCGAGATAGTTTTTTAAAAAATAAGGGCAGGGTGAATTGTTTTGAGAAAACTCACAAATGGCCAGAAACTGCAAACAACTAGCTGTAAACTACCTTCATGCTATTCTTGCTGACCAATCAATGTATAGAGCAAAAGTGGCCAGATTTTTAAGTATAAAACCCTGTGCTTTGCATGCTCGGGGTCGTCTCCTGTCTTTAGAGGGGCAACCCTATCACGATTTGAATAAAACTCTTGCTTTTGCATCGAGTTGTGGTCAGTAAGGGTTCCTTGGAAGGGCACAATCCTGAGCTCCTGAGCAGTGAGACTCCAGGTCTTACAACATGGAACTAAAAAGCTTTTGCAATCCATTCCTTAATGATGAAGCACCTTATAAAATAGGAAACATCTTTACCAGCTACGCAACAGACAGGTTTATATGTAGACCATTCAAAGAAGTCATAAAAAGTAAACATGAAGAAACAAAACAAACAATCTAGAAAAGATCATCCAGAGTGAGTTATCCAGAATCAGAAAGACATACATGGTATACACTCATTTTAAGTGGATGCTAGACCTATAAGATAGGATAAACATACTAAAATATGTACAGACAAAAAGAAGATAAACAAGAAAGAGGACCTGGGTTAAGATGATCAATCCTCACTTAGAAAGACAAATGGGATGGACATGGGAGAAAACAAGAAACAGGACAGAAGCCTGCTACAGAGGGACCTGGGAAAGACTCTACCTAGCAGTGTATCATAGCAGATACTGAGACTAATAACCAAACCTTGGGCAGAGCACAGGAAATCATATGAAAAAGGGGAGTTAGTGTGACCTAGAGAGGACAGGAACTCCAAAAGGACCAAATATATCAGGGCACAGGGGTCTTTTATGAGACTGTTTCTCCAACCAATGACCATGTACCCATATAACCTATCATCCCTGCTCAAATGTAGTCCATGTGAGCTCTGTATCCAAGTGGGTACCATACTAAGTGGAACAGGGACTATTTCAGACATGAACACAATGGCTGGCTCTTGACCTTCCCCTCCCAAGGGAGAATCAGACTTGCTAGGCCCCAGAGGAGGATATTGCCGCCAGTCCTGATGATACCTGATAAGCTAGGGTCAGTTGGAACAGGAGGAGGCCCTCCCTAACAGTGGACGTGGAAAGGGGTAGGGAGGAGATGAGGAAGGAAGGGGTGGGATAGGGAGGGAATGAGGGACTGGGATACAGCTGGGTTACAAAGTTAATAAACTGTATCTAATAAAATAAAAAATAAAAAGTGGGACATAAAACAAGTTCCTAGAGATGAAACACAAAATGCTGACAGTTTTTGTTTGTTTGAAAACAGGATTTTTTTTTCTGAATAATTTTGGCTGTCCCAGGCTCTCTTTATAGAACATCCTGTGCTTGAACTCACAGAGATCCACCTACCTTTAACTTCCTGAGTGCTAGGAATGCAGGTGATCACCATCAGCCCAAGCTGCTGACAGTTTATTTTGTTTTAGCATTTTATTTTTGTTCTTGTTTCATGCACTATATCTAGATTGCAGTTTCCTCTTCCTCTACTCCTCCCAGCCACGATCTGCCCAGCTCACCTCTCCTTCATCATCTCTTTTTTTTCCCATTCATTTTATTTTCAATGAAAAAAAAAAATCTGATGGCATAACAAGTTATAATAAGACTAGGAACAATCCCTCACATCAGAGCTGGCCAAAGCAATACATGAGGAAAGAAAGTGTAGCTAAACCAGGAAAAAGAGTCAGAGACACCCCCATTCTCACTGTTGGAAGTCCCTCAGTGACATCAGGATAATAATCATAAGGTATATGCCAACAACCTAGGTCACAAGACTCATAGAATGTTTATGTTTTTGTCCTTCAGTCTCTGTGATCCCCTATGAGCCCAATTGACTCAGTGGGCCATGCTCTTGTTGTGTCCTTGATATCTCTGGTTCCTACAATAACGTATTTCCTCATTTCTGGGTTCCCTGGGTACATCATTGTCTTTGGCTGTGGGTCTCTGCATCTGTTCCCATCAGATGCTGGGTGATGTCTCTCTGATGACAACTGGGCTAGGCACTCATCTATGATGATAGCAGAGTATCTTTCATTGACATATTTTGCCTGTCATGTTTACAGATATTGTGTGTCTGTAGGCTATCTTGACTCTGGTTCATGGTCATCCAGGCAGTGTCAGGCATGGACTTCCCTCTCATGGTGTGGGCCTCAATGTGTTTTCTGGAGTGTATTTAATATTATTTGGTTAGGGGTTTTTCTTCTATGTATCTTCTGTAGGGCTGGATGGCTGCATCTATACTGGGTATAGTAGTCTGGGTTGGCATCAGTGGTCTCTTAGTTTCTGCATGATATCCATCCAAACACTTCTGGATTTTATAATCTCTGCTGAGAATTCTAGTGTGATTCTGATAGGTCTACTTATTAGTTGAATGATGTTTTGGTATTAGCAGTGTCATGCATAGAACAGTTAATTTTCATGATGTCATCCCCATATAAAATAGAATCTCCGTAACCTATGAAAATGAAAAATAAACACACTTTAATGTGTGTTGAGGGAGTTAAGACAAAGAAGGGACTAATTTGAGGTAAAAATAAACTATGTATAAATGCTGCAAAAATTAAAATACTTGTAATTCAATTATGATATTTTAGAATGCAACTGCATCAAAAAAGTTAACTCCTGGTCCATTAATATACCCAAAAATTTATGTAGCATTTTGACTTTGCATGATGATGAATATTTTTTTTTCTGTAACTCCTCATATGTCAGTTACTATTGTTTAAGTGATTTCTGAATGAAGTACATGACATTATTAAAAGCAGAAAATTTGGTAGTTATATATGAAAGATGATTATATGCATAGTTTATTTTCCCTCTAACTCTCTCTTTATAGGAAAGGATTTATGAGAATGATTTACAATCTGTGAGTCAATTCATTCAACAGTGGATGGCTAAAAATGGAAAATCGAGGAATCTATCAGTGGCTTAGTCCATGAGGCTGGTTGCCTCAACTCACCTTCATAGACACGGAAATCCTCAAGAAGAAGGTTCTAGAGTCAATGAAGACATAGACTTGCTACCAAAGCAAAAGGGAACAGGCAAAGAGTAAAACATTCCTTCTTCTATGTCCTTGTATAGGTTTCCAGTAAGATGAGGCAAAGGTGAGTGGTTGGTTTTGCAGTATGAAGATACAGATTAAAGGTGTGTTTTTCAGCCTTACAGATTCAGAAGAGAAGTAGAGAAGACTACTTCAAATAAGGAAGAGTGCTTCACAATTGTGTCCTTAATTTGGGTGTTTTGCTTAATTCCACATGCAGTCAAGTTAAAAACCAAGACTCATGATCACGCCTCTTTTCAGCTTGAAAGATAATCATATCTCCTCTTGACATGAACTTCCAAATGAAAAGAATAACCAGGTCATAGTAATGCCTAAAAATAATTTAATGACGCAGAGTACAATAGCAGACAAATTACATATTTATCCTGATCATAATTGAAGCTAACATGATATAACTGTCCTTCAAAAACCGTCCAGGTTAGAAACAACTCTGCATCGCCGTTGAGCCACTCCACAAAACACCTCCCTCGTAGGGCAACCCACATTAAGCACAAGGATTCACCTCCCACCTGCTATTTGTGTGCAGGGTCCCGAGGTCCAGACCAAGCATGCTCCTTATTTGATGGCTCAGTCTCTGCAAGCCCCCTGGGGGCTGGGTCAGCTGTTTCTGTTGGTCTTCTTGTGAGGTTCCTCACACCTCCAGGGCATTCCATCTTTTCCCCAACACTTACTCAGGATCCCTAGAGCTCTGCACCTTTCTTAGGTGCAAGTCTGAGCATCTGTCCAAGCTCATTTCTGGCTGGAGTCTCTGAAACAATGGTCAGGTTAGGGTCCAGGCAACGGGTTTTACAGTCCCAATTCTGGGCATTCTCAATGCGGTCAAATATCGTCCAACAGAGCCTGATATTTTTCTTCCGTGAGAGGAGCCTCAGTGTTGGTTCGATCTGCTCCCATGGGACATCTGGGTCCAGAGCGGCTGGTCCCTGTTCCTCTTCCACTGTTCTCACCTGTTGCTCCAGGAAGAGCTGGACAGGGACAGGAGTCGCTGGATTCTGGGTAGGCCTCTGTGAAGAAGGTGAGCTCGGATCTTGACATCAACGTTCTGCACACTGGCCTCCTGCAGAACCCGATGTCAACAAGCTGTCCCGGGAAGCCTCCTCCTCAATGCAACACGATGCTCCAGGAGCCCTTTCCGGGCCAGGAGAGGCAGGCAGGTCCTCACCTTTAGCTGTGCTGCCTCCAGCGGCCTTTCTGCCTGGCCTTTCTGTTCTGGAACCATATGTGGACGGTGTCCTCAGGCAAACCTGTGCTCAGTGCCAGTTGCACCCTCGTGGCATAGTCTGGAGATGGAGAGATCTCAAAAGCTTGCACTAGCATGCTGATCTGTGCTGGACTAAGCCGCGTCGAGGCCTTCTCCGTTCTGAGGGCTGGCCTCTTGCTTGTTGTACCCTGGCGACAAGCTTTTCAGGAGGCTGTTGGGAGGCTTCATGGCTGGAGCCTGCGGTGGTCTGCTTTGAGGTCTTCCTCGACATGCCAGTTCTAGTTCTGCGGTTTTGAAACCACACGCGGATGGAGGACTCTGGAACTCCGAATTCCCTGGCCAGTTCCTGCCTGGTCCTGAAGCTCGGGGAAGGTGTCTTGGCGAAAACTGAGAGCAAGACCTCCTTCTGCTTGGCCTGCCAAACAGTCTTTTGACGCCGGGATGTCTTTGTCTTACTGCAGCCACCCACATCTGCCTGATCTTCCATCCTGACGAGGACACTTTGACAGGAGTTCTTCCTCTCCAGTGTGTACTGAGAACAACACCCAGGAAAGTGCAGACTATGGCAAATGCGTAAAGGGGTCTGCTGCTCACGCTTAAAAACCGACCTGTGGCCCCACCCACTCCCTCGAGGCCTCCAATTACAGGCCAAACCGTTTAACGCTCTTCTGCTTCCAAACTGTGCAACCCTTCCCTCCTCCTGCGAATTTTCCCATAGCCCACCCTAAAGCAGCCTTTCCAGAAACAGTTGGCCTTGTGTTCTACCCAAATTCCACTGCTTAGCTCACAGTACGCACCTGTGTTGGCCCACAAGGAGTTTGGGGAGAGTCTAAGGCATGGATTCTGATGATCAGGCAAGAGAGAAGGGCAGAAGCCAGGAGCAGTCTTTGACTACTTTAACAAGGTCATTCATTCAGCTCTGGCTGATGCTCAAGGAGGAACGTGGCTAGAACAGATCTTGCACTCTCGTGTGCCTTCTTCTGCCTTAAGTTCCTTTGAGCATCAGTCTCCGGTGTATGATTTCAACAATCTAAATATGGTTAGGACCCTGCAAGTCTAAGCATTTGGGAAACGAATAGACTTATCCTGCAGAAAGACTCCTGGAATTATTTCTGAATTTCTCCTTCAGTGGCAGGCCACAGAAGGTGTCAAGTTCCCTCTTGGTTCCTCTGGTTCCACCTATTTAATCCACCATACACTTTGTCCTACTGGAGACATTTTACAGATTCCTAGAAACTGTATGAACCTTCAGAAGCACACATTGTGGATCCCAAGACTTTTGGGAGAGGATACTGAAGTCATTTCCTTCATTTCAAGGAACAACATTTGTTGCTGCCATTAATTTGGATCTCTGATCATTAGGCACTGTTTTCCAGAACACACAATTTCCGGTACTGCCAAATGTGCCTGTCATTCTTCAGGGTGTGGCTTTGTCCTAGATGGAGAACAGTAACAGCTGAGCAATTCTAACCCTGCCTTATTTTTGCATCTCATGTTTTACATGTGCCATAATTTTAACTTTTTCCTTGCAGTCCCCATCAACAGTACCTGGGTGTACAATAGATCCTGTAGAAGTTATTCTGCTTCTTCCAGAGATCCGCTTTACCATCCCTGAAGACACAGGTCCATAAACAGCTGTATTTCCTTTGTAACATAGAACCCTTGCGGATAGGGTCAGAGGTTTATCTGCAGCCAGATGCAAAGCTGTGCTGCTGCATGCAGTGTTGTGTATCAAATCTGAAATCCTCAGTTGAGATTTTCCTACCTGCCTAGTACCACATGGCTGACTGATGGGAGACAGCTCGTATTATTGCATGAGGGGTGTAAGCCTGACAGGCCCCTCTGTTTGTTTACTGATGGCAAGAGGTTAGCCTGTATGTCCCTCTCGGTGCTGTGATCCCTATACCAGTGCTTTCCCTTGCCACAGCTGCCATGAAGCCCCGGGAACCTTTGCATTCCCTTGGAGACAGAATCTGCTTGTTCCTTTCTGTGAATAAAGGGACCACTTGCCTCTGTGTTAACACACCTCCTATTTTGAGTTCTAGAGATTTTAACCTCTTTTTTTTTTTTTTTTTTTTTCTAAATTCCTGGATTCACCCAAAATAGCACACCGGGTGATTTGAGAACTGGGAACTCTAGCTGTAGCTTGTCTTCTGAGTTCGGCATGATGCTCCTGAGAGCCAAAAGCAGTGTCTCTCTTGATCATTCATTTCTTGGGGCTGCTCCTCCTCTTCATGCTCTAAATGCTCTCCTACATGTGATATTTACAGTATCATGCGCCAAGAATGGCATCAGTGCTTATCTGGTGTCAGTCTGGTACTGCCCTCTTGAGAGCTTAACCCAATCTCTGTATGAAGTTGGTGAACAGTCTTCTCCAGGGCCTTGAATTACCTTAGTGAATGAGGTGGTTGTTTTGCACAGGCTCCTTAACAGATCCCTGCACTCTTAAACCTGCAAGATAAGATTATTCAGTGACTTCATCATCAGAACAAATGAGGGACCACCTGGGAATGAGAAAAATAACTGTGATTATTTGAATTGAAGTCAGGTGCAGATAGCTTTTGAAGGGTGGGGTGAACTGTTCTGAGAAACAATCAGCTGTAAAGTATAGTGCAAAAGTGATCTGATTTTCAGGCATAAAAACTCTGTGATTTGCATGTTCATGGTCATGTCCTGTCTTTGGAGGTGCGACCCTATCTCGACAGCAATAAAACCTTTTGCTATTGCATCAAGTTGTGGTCTGTGAGTGTTCCTGTGAAGGGTGTAATCCTGAGCTCCTGAGCAGTGAGACTCCAGGTCTTACATTTTGGTGCATTGCCCAGAAAACAGACCTCAACAGACTGGGCTCAGAGGTCGAGCTCGGAACAGGTTAGTCTGATTTCTGGTATACCACTGTTTCTCTTTAGTCACCTATCTGGACCTTTTTGGTCGTCTTCTCAGTCACTGCGATAGACAGACTTGTCGGAATATCGGTTGACTGGGAATGTTCTAGTATGTTCTGTAGGGCTGGATGGCTGCATATATCCTGGGTATAGTAGTCTGGGTTGGCATCGGTGGTCTCTTAGTTTCTGCATGATATCCATCCAAACACTTCTGGATTTTATAATCTCTGCTGAGAATTCTAGTGTGATTCTGATAGGTCTACTTATTAGTTGAATGATGTTTTGGTATTAGCAGTGTCATGCATAGAACAGTTAATTTTCATGATGTCATCCCCATATAAAATAGAATCTCCGTAACCTATGAATATGAAAAATAAACACACTTTAATGTGTGTTGAGGGAATTAAGACAAAGAAGGGACTAATTTGAGGTAAAAATAAACTATGTATAAATGCTGCAAAAATTAAAATACTTGTAATTCAATTATGATATTTTAGAATGCAACTGCATCAAAAAAGTTAACTCCTGGTCCATTAATATACCCAAAAATTTATGTAGCATTTTGACTTTGCATGATGATGAATATTTTTTTCTATAACTCCTCATATGTCAGTTACTATTGTTTAAGTGATTTCTGAATGAATTACATGACATTATTAAAAGCAGAAAATTTGGTAGTTCTATGTGAAAGATGATTATATGCATAGTTTATTTTCCCTCTAACTCTCTCTTTATAGGAAAGGATTTATGAGAATGATTTACAATCTGTGAGTCAATTAATTCAACAGTGGATGGCTAAAAAAGGAAAATCAAGGACTCTATCAGTGGCTTAGTCCGTGAGGCTGGTTGGTGCAACTCACCTTCAAATACACTGAAATCCTCAAGAAGAAGGTTCATATCTCCTCTTTACATTAACTTCCAAATGAAAAGAATAACCAGGTCATAGCAATGCCTAAAAATAATTTAATGACGCAGAGTACAATAGCAGACAAATTACATATTTATCCTGATCATAATTGAAGCTAACATTATATAACTGTCCTTCAAAAACCGTCCAGGATAGAAGCAACAAAGTTCAGCTTAAAAACAACTCTCCACCGCCGCTGTGCCACTCCACAACACCTCCCTCGAAGGGCAACCCACATTAAGCACAAGAATTCACCTCCCACCTGCTACGTGTGTGCAGGGTCCCTACGTCCAGACCAATCATGCTCCTTATTTGATGGCTCAGTCTCTGCAAGCCCCCTGGGGGCTGGGTCAGCTGTTTCTGTTGGTCTTCTTGTGAGGTTCCTCACACCTCCAGGGCCTTCCATCTTTTCCCCAACACTTACTCAGGATCCCTAGAGCTCTGCACCTTTCTTAGGTGCAAGTCTGAGCATCTGTCCAAGCTCATTTCTGGCTGGAGTCTCTGAGACAATGGTCAGGTTAGGGTCCAGGCAACGGGGTTTTACAGTCCCAATTCTGGGCGTTCTCAATGAGGTCAAATATCGTCCAACAGAGCCTGATATTCTTCTTCCGTGAGAGGAGCCTCGAGTGTTGGTTCTATCTGCTCCCATGGTACATCTGGGTCCAGAGCGGCTGGTCCCTGTTCCTCTTCCACTGTTCTCACCAGTTGCTCTAGGAAGAGCTGGACAGGGCAGGAGTCGCTGGATTCTGAGTAGGCCTCTGTGAAGAAGGTGAGCTCGGGTCCTGACATCAACGCTTCTGCACACTGGCCTCCTGCAGAACCCGATGTCAACAAGCTGTCCTGGGAAGCCTCCTCCTCAATGCAACACGATGCTCCAGGAGCCCTTTCCGGGCCAGGAGAGGCAGGCAGGTCCTCACCTTTAGCTGTGCTCCCTCCAGCGTGGCCTTTCTGCCTGGCCTTTCTGTTCTGGAACCATATGTGGACGGTGTCCTCAGGCAAACCTGTGCTCTGTGCCAGTTGCACCCTCGTGGCATAGTCTGGAGATGGAGAGATCTCAAAAGCTTGCACTAGCATGCTGATTTGTGCTGGATTAAGCCGCGTTCGAGGCCTTCTCCGTTCTGAGGGCGGGCCTCTTGCTTGTTGCACCCTGGCGACAAGCTTTTCAGGAGGCTGTTGGGAGGCTTCATGGCTGGAGCCTGCGGTGGTCTGCTTTGAGGTCTTCCTCGACATGCCAGTTCTAGTTCTGCGGTTTGGAAACCACACGCGGATGGAGGACTCTGGAACTCCGAATTCCCTGGCCAGTTCCTGCCTGGTCCTGAAGCTCGGGTAAGGTGTCTTGGCGAAAACTGAGAGCAAGACCTCCTTCTGCTTGGCCTGCCAAACAGTCTTTTGACGCCGGGATATCTTTGTCTTACTGCAGCCACCCACATCTGCCTGATCTTCCATCCTGACGAGGACACTTTGACAGGAGTTCCTCCTCTCTAGTGTGTACTGAGAACAACACCCAGGAAAGTGCAGACTATGGCAAATGCATAAAGGGGTCCGCTACTCATGCTTAAATATCGAAATGAGGCCCCACCCACTCCCTCGAGGCCTCCAATTACAGGCCAAACCATGGAATGCTCTTCTGCTTCCAAACTGTGAAACTCTTCCTTCCTCCTGCGAATTTTCCCATACCCCACCCTAAAGCAGCCTTTCCAGAAACAGTTGGCCTTGTGTTCTACCCAAATTCCACTGCTTAGCTCACAGTACGCACCTGTGTTGGCCCACAAGGAGTTTGCGGGGAGAGTCTAAGGCACGGCTTCTGATGATCGGGCAAGGAGAAGAGGCATAAGCCAGGAGCAGTCTTTGCCTACTTTAACAAGGTCATTCATTCAGCTCTGGCTGATGCTCAAGGAGGAACGTGGCTAGAACAGATCTTGCACTCTGCGTGTGCCGTATGCCTTAAGTTCCTTTGAGCTCCAGTCTCCCGGTGTATGATTTCAACAATCTAAATATGGTTAGGACCCTGCAAGTCTAAGCATTTGGGCAAAGAGTAGACTTATCCTGCAGAAAGACTCCTGGAATTATTTCTGAATTTCTCCTTCAGTGGCAGGCCACAGAAGCTGTCAACTTCCCTCTTGGTTCCTCTGGTTCCACCTATTTAATCCACCATACACTTTGTCCTACTGGAGAAATTTTCCAGATTCCTAGAAACTGTATGAACCTTCAGAAGCACACATTGTGGATCCCAAGACTTTCGGGAGAGGATACTGAAGTCATTTCCTTCATTTCAAGGAACAACATTTGTTGCTGCCATTAATTTGGATCTCTGATCGTTAGGCAGTGTTTTCCAGAACACACAATTTCCGGTACTGCCAAATGTGCCTGTCGTTCTTCAGGGTGTGGCTTTGCCTTAGATGGAGGAGAACAGTAAGAGCTGAGCAGTTCTAACCCTGCCTTATTTTTGCATCTCATGTTTTACATGTGCCATAATTTTAACTTTTTCCTTGCAGTCCCCATCAACAGTAACTGGGTGTACAATAGATACTGTAGAAATTATTCTGCTTCTTCCAGAGATCTGCTTTACCATACCTGAATACACAGGTCCATAAACATCTGTATTTCCATTGTGACATACAACTCTTGCCGATAGGGTCAGAGGTTTATCTGCAGCCAGATGCAAAGCTGCGCTGCTGCATGCAGTGGTGTGTATCAAGTCTAAAATGCTCAGTTGATATTTTCCTACCTGCCTAGTACCTCATGGCTGCCTGATGGGAGACAGCTCGTATTGTTGCATGAAGGGTCTAACCCTGACAGGCCCCTCTGTTGGTTTCCTGATGGCAAGAGGTTAGCCTGTAGATCCCTCTTGGAGCAGTCATCCCTAGACCTGTGCTTTCCCTTGCCACAGCTTCCATGAAACCCGGGAACCTTTGCATTCCCTTGAGCCAAAATCTGCTTGTTCCTTCTGTGAGTAAAGGCACAACTTGCCTCTGTGTTAACACACCTCCTATTTTGCATTCTAGAGATTTTAACCTCACAGTTCTTTGGTAAATTCCTGGATTCACCCAAAATAGCACACCGGGTGTTTTGAGAACTGGGAATTCTAGCTGTAGCTAGTCCTGTGTGGCGGCATGATGCTCTTGAGAGCCAATAGCAGTTGTCTCTCTTAATCATTCATCTCTTGGGGCCGCTCCTCCTTTTCATGCTCTAAATGCTCATTACATGTGGTATTTGCAGTATCATGTGCCAATAATTGCATCAGTGCTTATCTGGTGTCAGTCTGGTACTGCCCTCTTTAGAGCTGAACCCAATCTCTGTATGAAGTTGGTGAATAGTCTTCTCCAGGGCCTTGAATTACCTCACTGAATGAGGCGGTTGTTTTGCACAGGCTACTAAACAGATCCCTGCACCCTTAACACTGCAACATGACATTATTCAGTGACTTCATCATCAGAACAAATGAGGGACCACCTGGGAATGAGAAATAAAACTGTGATTATTTGAATTGAAGCCACGTGCTGATAGCTCTTGAAGGGCAGGGTGAACTGTTCTGAGAAACAACCAGCTGTAAAGTATAGAGCAAAAGTGATCTGATTTTCAGGCATAAAAACACTGTGCTTTGCATGTTCAGGCTCATGTCCTGTCTTTGGAGGTGCGACCTATCTCGACAGCAATAAAACCTTTTGCTATTGCATTGAGTTGTGGTCTGTGAGTGTTCCTGTGAAGGGCACAATCCTGAGCTCCTGAGCAGTGAGACTCCAGGTCTTACATTTTGGTGCGTTGCCCGGAAAACAGCATGCCCTTCCTTAACCCTCAACAGACTGGGCTCAGAGGTCGAGCTCGGAACAGGTTAGTCTGATTTCTGGTATACCACTGTTTCTCTTTAGTCACCTATCTGGACCTTTTTGGTCATCTGCTCAATCACTGGGATCGACATATTTGTCAGAATATTGATTGACTGGGAACTGGAGGACATTCCGGATTCCATTTGGGGAGGCTAGGTCTGGGATGGTCTTCCTCCCATCCGTTTCTCTTCAGAGACAGCTGCTGTGAGGCAGCCTCTCAATCAGAATTCTGTGGTACCACCCATAAGGATGTCCTTGTCAAATTGCCTGTCTTGTTCTTTTTGTCTCTATCATTGTTGCTTCTTTGACTTTCTTGATGGATGACTTTATTATAGGACAGGCTGTGACTATCATGTCTTGGAGGTGAGATACAAGGCACATCTTTCTTTGAATATGTCCTATTCTCACACCAGCCCACGTGGGATGATTGCCAGCAACTCTTGCAGGCCCTTTTGACTAGTGAGGAAGGAGACGGGTCCTCCTTTAGGGAAGAAAGACTGTGCCAGGAAAGGACAGGAGGCCTTCCATCCTCCCTAATGAGATTGATGATGGCTTTCCCCTCACCCACCCCAACTGGGATTACAACGTATCCGGAGGTAGGGAATGCCTGCAGGTCTACCGCCAGACTCTAATATCATGTGTCCATGGGGCCGCTCAAAAGCCCACCAATTTGATGAAGGTAAGAGAGATGGTTCAGTAGCCAGATGAATCTCCCACAGCCTTTCTTCAATGGCTGATGGAGGCATATAGCTGGTTTACACCTTATGACCCTACCTCAGATGAGCATAAGGCAATGGTGACTATAATCTTTATAGACCAGTCAGCCACAGATATGTGTAGAAAACTCCAGAAAATAGAGGGTTTACAGGAAAAGTCGTTAAAGGATTTAGTGCAGGTAGCAGAAAAGGTTTTTTACAGCCGGGAGCTGAAAGAAGAGAAAGAGGAAAGAAAGCAAAAAGAGCAGGAAGTGAGAGAAAGAGAAAGGATAAGAGGCAAGACAGAAAGTTGACTAAGATCCTGGCCACCACAGTGCAGTCATAATGATAGGGAGAGAGTTCCTGGAAATCAGAGGGGCCCTCTGGCTAAGGATCAGTGTGCCTATTGCAAGGAGAAAGGACACTGGATCCAGGATTGTCCCAAAGGAAGATGAAGCCCTACACCTAGACCTGGTGCACCTCCAGGCCACCAATCCCCAGGTAACTCATCTCCAATATGTGGACGATATACTATTAGCAGCAGATTGTAAAGAAAGTTGTTTTGATGCCACCGACCAGCTGTTGCAAGAGATGGGTGAGCTCAGCTACAGCGAAAAACTCCCATCCTGCAGGTCAGTTATCTGGGATATATATTAAAAGAGGGAAAGAGATGGCCTTCGGAGGCTAGAAAAGAGACTGTATTTCATATTCCCCCTTCAGGGACTACTGAACAGCTGAGGGAAATTTTCAGTACAGCAGGGTTTTGCTGGCTGTGGATTCCGAGATTTGCCAAGATGGCAGCCCTTCTGCATGCCCTTACAAAGGGCAATGACTCTTTCATCTGGGGACAGGATGAACAAGCTGCATTTGATAATATCAAACAAGCCTTAATATTGGCTCCAGCTTTGGGACTCCCTGATGTAACCAAACCCTTCCATCTCTATGTGGCTGAGAATCAGGGAATGGTCAATGGGGTGCTAACACAGAAAATTGGACCCTGGAAGAGACCAGCAGCCTATCTATCCAAAACACTTGATTCAGTAGTGGCAAGATGGCCAACCTGGCTGGCAATAATAGAAGCAGTGGCGGCACTAGTATAACATGCAGACAAATGACTCTGGGACAGGACCTCACCATCTGTGCTCCTCATGCCCTTGAGAGTGTCATAAGGCAGCCCCCTGATTGATGGCTCATGAATGTCCACATGACACAATGCCAGGCCTTGCTCTTGAATAATGATAGAGTCATCTTTACTCTGGCTACAAGGCTAAACCCAGCCACCATATTGCAGGATCCAGAAATCCAGCCCCTGGAGCATGATTGTTTGCAGGTTCTAGCAGAGGAACAGGGAATGCAAAAGGAATTGAAAGATCAGCCTCTGCCCAATGCCGAGGTAACATACTGTATGGATGGGATCAGTTTTTTGAGAACAGTAAGAGAAAGGCAGGAACAGCAGTAGTAGATGGACATAAGGTAATATGGGCCCAGGCGTTGCCAGAGGGCACATCTGTTCAGCAAGCTGAATTGATTGCTTTAACCCAGGCATTAGCTCTGGAAAAGGGCAAAAAGATAAACATCTACACTGATAGTTGGTTTGCCTTACCAACAGCCCATGAGCACGGGGCCATCTATCAGCAGAGAGGCCTACTAACATCAGCCAGTAAAGAGATAAAAAATAATAACGAGATTTTGACTTTGCTCAATGCCTTGTTGCTGCTGGACAAGGTAAGCATTATTCATTGCCCGGGACATCAGAATGGTCTTCCAGGGCAGCAAAGGGAATAACATGGCTGATCAGGAGGCTAAAGCAGCTGCTAGAGGAAACTCTGTCCCAGTGGTACTAACTGCTGAACTGCCCAGAGAAGAATGACTAAACTACTCAGAAAGTGACTTAAAGTTAATGTGGCAAAAAAAAAAGGGAATATTTGACACTGACTTGGGGGCATGGATAAACTCCAAAGGTAAGATCATTCTACCACAGGAAGATGCTGAGAGATTAATAACTCAAATGTATAAATGGACTCACTTGAGGGCAAAGAAATTGGCTGAAGTTGCCGGCCAATCCCAGTACTGAACACTAAACCTCACCACCCTGACTGAGAGAGTGACTAGTGCATGTGAGCCCTGCCAGAGGGTAAACATAGGTAAGAGTTCCAGAGCACAGGGAAGTGGCTGAGAGAAACTGTGGCAGCCTTTTTGGAGTTAATGGCAAATTTTTGAGTTAATGGAGCAGTGGAATCCGGCCTATTGGCTTTGGCTATTTTCCAAAGTCCAGTTTCTTATAATCTGACCTTAGTGGTCCTACAGCAGACTGCTCTGACCCTTAGAAAGTGTGTGCAATCATAGTAACCAGACAGCAGGCTCTGTGTAACCTTGAGTGAGCTCTCCTATGTTTTGACCAAGTAAAGCTCCTACATGAGAAACTTCTTGTACTTTTCTGCCTACTTAAGTGTTAACCTGACGTCCATTTAATCAACACCTGGATCAGCATTTAGACTCAGTGTCCTTTTCTGTGTCACCCTGATTCTATCTCTCTCCCAGCCTCTCTCGGGTGGTATTCATGTGTTACTGCTGGCCAGTGACAAGGAACTAGACCTGGAATGCATTGGGAAGTGGATTTCACTGAAAGTAAACCATCCAGGTATGGCAATAAATATCTCCTGGTTTTTGTGGACACTTTCTCAGGATGGGTAGAAGCTTTTCCCACAAAGAAAGAAACCTCCCTGGTCATGGCCAAAACAATTCTGGAAGACATTTTTCCTCGGTTTGGTATTCCAAAGGTAATTGGTCAGACAATGGGACAACCTTTGTTGTTCAGGTAAGCCAGGAGGTGGTCAGATTTCTGGGGCTTGATTGGAAGTTACATTGTGCTTATTGGCTTCAAAGTTCAGAACAGGTAGAGAGAATGAATAGAACTCTCAAAGAGACTCTCACCAAATTGACCATGGAGACTGATGGTGACTGGGCAGTGATCCTTCCCTTGGCCCTCTTTAGAGTCAGAAATACTCCCTCCATATTAGGCTTAACTCCCTTTGAACTACTATATGTGGTTCCTGCTACCCTGACTCTTCTTGGGGACCCCCTTGACATAACTAGTGGTAACTCTGACTTGTTGTCCATGCTGAATGGACTGCAACTTATTCAGAAAGAGAATTTGAGCAAGGTTGGCAGTGCAAATGCGCCCAGGTCCTTGGAGGTGCCCCATCAGTTCCAGGTTGGATATGCTGTACTTGTTATGCCACCACAGCCAGAATCTGGAACCTCGGTGGAAGGTTCATTATTGTGTCCTGCTCAACACCTAACAGCAGTCAAAGTAGAGAGCATTGCAGCTTGGATCCATGGGTCACATGTCAAGCCTGCTCTTCATCAACCTGCTGACACCTGGAAAGTCCAAGCTTACAGCAACCTGTTAAAACTGAAATTCATCAGGGACAATGACAGACAATGGTACCTCTGGGTGGTGCTGTTTGTACTCAATTGGGTAACTATTGATGGGAGCTTTGGTGATCCTCACCAGGCTCACAAGGCCCTGGAAGCAATATATGGTAAACCCTGTGATTGCAAGGATGGGGTGATGAATGGCAGAGTCTTACTAAATGGTGAGATTTGGGGGCCCAACCAGGCCTATGCTCAAGTTGAGTGTGGTGATACATGGACATATAGAGCCCTACAACCTTCAGAGAGCACTCCAAGTTTAGAATGGCATTGTGTAACCAAGCCTAAAATGATTCTTTATGTAAATTTGTGCCCCATGCCTTACCCTTGTGATACCTACCAACAGGCTGTGCATAGGAGTTGCTATAGGGTTGTGCAACAATGCACTGGAAAAGATAACATCACCTATTTCACTGCCATATTAAACCAAGTCAGGGAGGAGATGAGGATAGACGATTGGTTCCACAGTGTGCCAACAGGAGTCCATGGATCTTAATTACTCCAAGCCCTTGTTCAGGGATGGTAGGAAAGCCTGTATGCTGAAGAAAGGTACCTCCCATTCACCTCTCAGATGAAGGAGGGTGCAGGATCAGGTCAGACAAGAACAGGTTAAACAATGCATTGAAGAGTTAATAGAAAAAAGAATACTCGTCCCTCAATTACCACCCTCTGGTTCTTCCTGATAGTAGAGTAAACTTTATTTTAGACCCCCAGACTGTAGATGTTATTACTGCCACTCATAGCCTCCTAAATGACACCAACCTTTGGCTTGCAAGTGACTTCTGGCTCTGCCTCTGACAAGGGCAGCCTGTTCCTCTGGAGCTCCCCCCCAACGCCACTTATTCCACTGCTGAGGGGTCCTGACATTCAGCACCCCCTATGAGAGTGCAGCCTCTCTTCAAGGAAATGTTACTTGTTTGACAAAACCCTACAAATATGATAGCTCATATCTACCTGTAGGGGTTGCTACCTTTGCCATTTGTGATTCAACAATTGACATCTCCACAGCTCTCTGCCCTGACAATAACACTGTTTTCTTATGCAAGAATAATAAAGCCTATACGTTCTTGCCCACAGATTGGACTGGGACCTGTGTACAGGCAACTCCCTGATATTAGCATCATTCCAGGGGATGAGCCAGTCCCAATCACCAGCTTTGACTTAATGGCTGGAAGAACAAAGAAAGCCGTTCAGTTCATTCCTCTGTTAGTGGGAATTGGGCTGACTGCTTCCATATGCGCTGGGTCAGCTGGTTTTGGTATTTTATTATATAAATACAAGAAACTGTCCCAGCAGTAAATTAGTGATGTACAATTGCTTTTGAGCACCAACAATGACCTCCAAGACAAGCTCAATTCCTTAGCAGAAGTAGTTCTCTAGACCCAGAGGGGATTAAACCTCTGAAAAAGGAGGAATCTGCTTAGCCCTACAGGAGAAATGCTGTTTTGACACTAATAAATCAGGCATTGTTAAAGGAAAGATTAAAAAATTACAAAAGATCTTGAAAAAGGAGATGAGAATTAATAGAATCTCCTTTTTGGAATGGGTTTAATGGTATGCTCCCTATGTGCTTCTCTTACTGGGACCTTTTGCTACCTTTTGATATCAGGTCCTGATACTCCAGAGGCAGTATCAATCTCTCCTTGAGATTGATCCACAATTTTAGGGTTAAAATTGGAGCACAAAGAAAAGGGGGGATGAGAGCCCACCTGAGAATGAAAACAACTCTAAAAGAAAAACAGCTGTTACTATTCCCATCCTTGAATTTAAAGCCAGAGGCATATGGATCTCAAATGTGAAGATGAACTGCTCTGAGATAGCCTTGAATTGAAGCCAGAGGCAGGTAGCTCTTGAAGGGCAGGGTGAGTTGTTTTGAGAAAACTCAGAAATGGCCAAAAACTGCAAACAACTAGGCATAAACTATCTTCATGCTATTCTTGCTGACCAATCAATTTATAGAGCAAAATTGGCCAGATTTTTAAGTATAAAAACCCTGTGCTTTGCATGCTTGGGGTCATCTCCTGCCTTTTGAGGGGTGACCCTATCGTGATTGAAATAAAAGAAAATGCTCTTGATTTTGCATCGAGTTGTGGTCTGTGGGAATTCCTGAGAAGGTTGTGATCTTGAACTCCTGAGCTGTAAGACCCTAAGTCTTTTACAGGATAAATATAAAAGAGGGAAGTGGAGAAATAACAGTAAATTTTTGAAAGAGTTTTAAGCAATCATACTGTGAATTATCTACATAAATCCCTATAATACATGTAAGTACATGCATGAATATAAACATGTTGCAACCTAAATACTTTTAATAATGCACATAGATACGTATAGTTCAACACTGACCAATGAAGCTTTTCCTTGAACCACAATCATGACTGAAAACCACAACCAATCACAAGGCAGAATTCTGGAGAACAGTCACATCTGATACATCTACAAAACAATTCCCAGATCTAAGACTCAGTGATCATGCATAACAGGAGGTAAAAAAAAAATTATATAAGGCAGAGGATCAGAGTATTGTCTGGTAATGTGTCTCCTAATAATACCAGAAGCTACACCCATAAGATGGACCAATATAAAAAAACAAAGAATAAAAAGGCTTACCAATATACCTGTATAAAAACGAACTAAAAATTGAAAATGCTAATAGACATGCAAAAGTGGTCTAGGAAGAAACAATTGTCCTTAATCCTACGCAAAAATCTGCAGGGAACTAATAAATGCTGAGAGAATGAGAAAAAAAAAATCTTTCCAGGAAAGAGCATAAAATCATTTAGTTATCCAATACCAAGCAATCAACCCTGAAAACATGCATGTAAGTAACATTATTAAACTGAGCAACTTATATTAAGAACATAATACCAATTTGAAAAAAAGAAGATGAATTTGAAAGAGAAATAGGAGAGGTCTGTGGGAAGGTTTGGAGGGAAGAAAAGAGAAGTACAAAATGATGTAAGTATTAAATAACCTTATAAATGACTTAAATATTAGCTCTTTAGGTCATGATTTTAAAATGCATCACTATTGAGTAGTATTAAAACATAAAACTTGCAGTTAGATAGATGGAACTAGAAAAAAATCATGTTATATGAGGTAATCCAAACACAGAAAGACAAATTTCACATATTCTCTCTTCTAAGTTTCCCAGCTTTAAACTGAATATGTGTGTACTCATATGTGAGTCTATATCTGGCAGTAATTAAAAAACCAAGAATGAAATAGTGACCATTTCCAAGGTGAGAATGGAAGTGTGTGGGGGCAGTAGGAAGTAGAAAGGTATAGAGATTTGAAAGAGGAAATGGGAAAACCTTGAAGGGGGTATAATAATTTCGGAGGTAAGACAGAAAGAAATACAAAAGGGAAGATGGTAAAATAACAATAAGGATGTCTGAAAAAGTAATATGGAATCATACTAGTAACTATCTAAGATATGTACAATCCATGTAAGCTGTTGTATAAAACTAAAATGTAGTTTCAATGAAATTTTGCCATCTATGATGACAATTGTCCCTCCATCTAACAAAAACTCCAACACCAGGCATGAGAAGTCAACTTGTGAGTTATTGGGAAGGGTTTTCTAAGAGAATCCTCAAGAATCATATGCTACAACCTATCTGAACTGAAAACTATAGTCCATTTCCAGCCCGAAAAGATGCTGTTTGTTCGGTCTGAAATACCTGAAAATAACAGGATGCAGAATGAGGAACTAGGAAAATGAAGAGTGCTGCCCTAACTCTTGAACTTTGAATTTCCACCAACTGCCAGCTTATTGGAATATAACCTTATAGTTTTAGTTAAGTGCCTGCTTTTTCAACAGTACATAACACATTGAAGACATGGCATGTACGCTTGTGGGTGCTCGCATCCCACTTAACATTCAGCACAGTCCTGTCGAAAAGCTCCAATATCCCATCCACCCTCTTAGGAGCTGTCCAGGTTTTAAATGTATGTACTGCAGTTCAGCTCCACTTCTAGCCATTCACGTTGCATTATAGGTGTCTCATAAACAAACAAACAAACAAAAAAAAAAGAATTATCTGTTTTTTTCTTGTACGACTGTGAACATCCTTACGAGAGAGCATTGAACCAAAGATGAAATGTTCCAGACACGGAAATTCTTAAAGCCAAGCACTCCATAGCCAGGGAACTACAAATAATCCCAGAGTGCATTGTGCCGGCTGGGAGCCTCTGTGAGAACTGCCTCAGAGCAAGGACTTCTGGGATTGTTTGTAGTAACTTAGCCGGGTCTCACTGTATCATCCACTTTGCTGAGTCACAGACGCAGAAATACAATTCCCAGAATGCTGTACGCACTGCATTACACAGTCAGAAGCCATCCTCCTCCTCCTTACTTAGCCTGGAGCTTTGTAAGGACCCAGAAGTATCCCCCGGAAGCGCTTGCCACAGCGCACACAGCGTTTTCCCTGGTCTCTGGTGTTCGGTAAATGTCCCCTCCCTGCGCCCTTCTCAGTCTTCAGGATCGGGGCCAATTTGTGATGCCATCGCCCCGCCCCCTGGTATCAGAAGGAAACACACAGGGCTGCTGGAAGCCACTTGTGTGCAGGACAAATGTGCGCTTTGAATTCTCCTGATCAGACGCAGTCCAGTTGGTACCTGGTCCCTGGAGAAGGGATCCTGGGGTCCCTGTCCGTTTTAAAAATTAATTTCGAGTCACCCAGTCAAAGCAGGACTAGTCTTGGGAAGGCAGAAATGCGTTCACATGGAAAGTAAATCTTTTTTAAAGATAAAAACAAAAACAAAAAACTGGAGGCAGGAGAGATTGCTCAGAGGTTAACAACACTGGCTGCTCTTCTAGAGGACCTGAGTTCAATTCCCAGGAAACACATGGTGGCTCACAGGCTCACAGCCATCTGTAATGGGATCTGGTGCCCTCTTCTGGTGCACAGGCAGAATGCTGTACAATGAATGGATGGATGGATGGGTGGATGGATGGATGGATGGATGGATGGATCTTAAAAAAAAAAAGCCGACATTTGTCATCGCAAAAGCCAGGGCTCTGTGACACAGAGGATCCCTCTCTTACCAAGGTGCCAGGTTCGATCTCAGGGACCACACAGTGGCACTCAAAGCATCTGTCAAGGAATCTGGTGCCCTCTGGTGGCGCACACGTGTCACTTAATAACTAGCTTTGTATATATGATGTTTTCATTTAATACTATGTATTTATTTCAATTTAATAAGAACAGACAAAGGCGTGTCTTGAGACCAGGTTTCCCAGAGTCCTGTGGAGTCAGGATTCAGGTGGTTTCTGTGCTAGATCAAAGCAGGGCCTGGGGCCACCCAATCTGTGTCCATCCTCCAGTGCTCTCCCCAACCTGATGGTAAGATTCTGTTGCTGAGGACAACACCTTCACAAATCATTGGACACAACGAATCTCAGCTGGCACCTACCGAGAACCTTCACTGCTGTTTTCGATACTGGAACATATGCTGCATGCCACCAGAAGAGTAAAGTACACACCAACACAGCCATATACCCTTTACTCTCCAACAGTGACCTGCCTACAAGATTTGCTGGTGTGCTTGTGACATAAAGATCACGAAAGTGACCAACTAATATCTAGTTGGGTTTCAGGAGGCCCACTCCCATGAGAAGGAACCTTGATTCAATACTGCTTGAGTAGCCAGGAGCCAGAGTCTACAGAGACCAAGGACATAAGAGAAATCTAAATGCTACAGTTGTGCTAAAGGAGTGCAGCCATACTCACATATTGGTGCCTTGCTAGGCCATCATTGTAAACTTCGTGTGGCAACAAATGGGAATAAATACAGAGACCCTCGTCCATCCGATATGCAAACAGTGAGAGGCCTTGGACCATTCCACCCTAAATGAGATGTCTCCAAGAAACCCATGCCCCTAAGGGCTCAAGAAAGTCTGTGTGCAGAGTGTAAATGCCAGAGTGGATGAAGGACACAAGGGTAACAAGGCCTTGTAAACACAGCAGGACCAACAAACATATGAATGCACCCTGACCCACAAACTAGCTTTTCTTTCACTTTCCCCTGTTGGGGTTGCCTCACCAGGCAAAGAGTATTTGCTCAGTCCTGATGCCACTTGATATGCTGGAGTGGGTGGGTATACACAGGAGAGGCAGTGTGATCCCCTTTTCTGAAGAGCCAGGTGAGGGATGATAGAGGAAACAGGGAGGGTAGGACGGGGAGGAGAATAGGGAGGGGTCTAAGACAGGGATGTAAAATGAATAAATAAAAATTTAAAAATTAAAATAAAAAATGAGGGGGCAGGAGAGATGGCACAGAGTTTAAGATCACAGGCTGCTCTTCCAGAGGTCCTGAGCTCATTACCAGCACCCACATGGTGGCTCATAACAATCTATAGTGAGACCTGGCGCCCTCCTCTGGCGTGCAGACAGAATGGTGTACAAATAAAACAAATCTTCCATAATAAAAGAACTACACCATAAATCATAAATAAAGTTTCCCTCCTCTCCAAAAGAACACTTATTCCCTTTTAATAATAATAATAACAATAATAATAATAATTTAATAATAATAATAACTCATTCCCTTTTAATAATAATAATAATTTAGTAACAATAATCTAGTAATAATGATTTAACAATATTTATTATATTATGTATTATTTAATAATAATTTCATAATAACATTTAATATTATTGATATTAATAATATTTAATAATGATATTTAATTTAATAATTTAATAATGACTTAATAATAATTTAATAATTTAAATAATAAGTTAATAGTTTAATAATAATTTAGCAATAATCTAATAATATTTACTGTAATTAATATTAATAATATTTAATTTAATGATTTAATAATAATAATTTAATAATAACTCATTCCCTTTTTAATAATAATAATTTAATAATAATAATAATTTACACTTCTTAGAAAGGGGGAAAAGCACAAGGGTCCGTTAGTAAGTAAAGCTAGTCCATTGCACACATAGCCTCAGCTTAAATTTATGTATTCCCAGTTTAAATGTGTCCAGTTTTAATTCCCCTGCTCAGCCAGGGTCGAGCCAGTCCCTGCTCACTGCAGAAGGAATCCTGGGGTCCCTGCCCCCCTTTCTTTTAGTAAGTGACGACTCTCCCAGTCAAAACAGGGCTGGTCTAAGGAAGGCAGACAGAGATTATAAATCATTTTTAAAGACTATAACAAGAAGCCAGGTGTGGTGTCACATGCCTGTGGCTCTCAGTGGGGCAAGCAGAGGCTGGTGTGAGTTCCAGGCCATCTGGGTTTGCAAAACGAGTTCAGGACATGCAGGGCCACAAGAGAAACCCTCTCTCCAAAAGCAAGGGTTTGCACCTCTGCCAGCTCTTCACACTCACATGTCCTAAGTCATAAAGTATGACTTCAACCAGGCTATAAGAAAGTCCTGCCAAGCACAGTGCACACAACTTTAATCCCAACACTCGGGAGGCAGAGGCAGGTAGATGTCTGTGAGTATGTTTGGGAGTTCGAGGCCAGCCTGGTATACAATGAGGCCTGGACAGCCAGGGCTACACAGAGAAACCCTGTCTCAAAAACCCAAATTAATAATTATAATAAGATTGAAATTAAAAAAATCAGAGCCAAGCCGGCTGGCATTTACCAGTTCCTTTCACAAGGAAGGCACACAGTAGAGTTTATGGAAAAAATAGCAGATGGAAGAAAGATTTGAAACTTCATTTTATTTCATTTTAAAATCTCAATTACATTAATTCTTTGTGGATTTGAGAGACCAAAGACTTAAAATCAGTGGGTATTGTTTTAAAGTTTAAAGCAGAAGCATGAATAAAGGCTAGTTATTTGGAGACATGTCCAGCCTCTTTCGGGGAAGAACTAGCCTTAATGCCCTGAGGAGACAAATTAGCCATAATACATTCTTTCCTGCCCACTAATTATACAGTTGCTAGGAAACTGGCCCATAGGACCAGGCCAGAACTGTTTGTAGTCTTGGTGCCCAAAGTGGACCAATCATTTCAAAATTCAGTTTCCATTACACAATCATGTAGCGCCAAAACATGTAAGTCCCTGCTTGCAGTTTTGCCCCATAAAAACCTTGCTTCCCTAGAGATCAGGGCTACATTCCTCTCCTGCATCCATAGGATGTTTGTGTCCCATGTCCGTACATGTATACAATTTTAAAAACTTCATGTATTCTTAGCAGAGTGTATCACTGGTCTTTTAGGGTTCCCGAACTGGGCATAGAAGTTTCACTCTGAATAAGACCATTAGTAATTTATAAACATCTCCCAATGACAATAAACACTTGTAGCCGCAGCAAACAACCAAAAACCTACCCAATCCCCCTTAAAGAATATAGGACATCATTCTCATTGATTTCTTCTAGCTGACATTTTGGACATGCAGAAATCCTGTTGGGGACCCAAAGAAAACTGGGAAAATGTTTAATTAAGTAAGCAATATTTGTGGTCCAGTCTTTGAATGTTGAGAAAATAATAAGAGTTAATAAAAGTCCTATTTAGATCAATCTAAATTGCTGGACAAATTAAGATTTGTAGCTTTCTTCAAAGCTCTCTTGGGAACAAGTCATGATGAAAAACAGCAATTGAAGCAGTTGAGGCAGGAACAAGCAGAATTCTGGAACATGCAAGATACAGAAACAGATGTGTCAATGTCTCAGCATGCTGGAAGGAGGATTCTGTCAGGTTTGGTCCAGCATCTCCAGTATTCACTCCTTTTGTTCTTGAAAAATATAATTTTTCACAAGTATAACACAGTTCTAAAATTATAAATGTATGAGATGTTCAGAATGAAATTAAACTGTAAACCAATTTTATCAATGCCAATTAAAAGAATGGCATAATAAATATTGAGGCTATTATAGCCAAGGAATTGTTGGCCATGCACTGCTGAAATTCCACTAGAGACATTTTTTTATGTCTCAGTCAGTTTTAGAGTTGTTCCCATGTGAAGGGATTATCAATTTTTATTACCTGTTTTGTTTGGTCTTCTTGATTTCTCTCTTCTTCTGTGTGACCAATGTTTTCAGGTGGTCTTCCCCTGTGATATCTGATTTTTATTAGTTTTGAAGGAACCAATAATTTATCTTCTCCTGTATGAACATATGAAAAACCTCTTCCCCAGTGTGTAACACATTCCCTACTGTCCATTGTGAAGTTAGGATATCTTTGAAATATATAGGCTGAAATAATTCAGCAGTTTTATTTTCTATAACCCAGTATTTTTTGCAGCTGTTGTTTGTTGTTCATTAACATTTAAGAAATTTAAGGTCAATAAAGCATTCTGTAACTGGTCTCTGGGGGGGGTGTTAATAACCTTCTCTGTTAGTTAAGCATGTCCCTTAAAGTATGATTCAATTTTTCAATGACTGCTTGACCAGCAGAATTGTGAGGCATACCTTTTACAGGTTTTATCTTATAATATGTAAGAAAATCTTTCCATTTTATTAGAGAAATATGCTGTAGCATTATCAGTCTTAATTTATATAGGAATAATCATAACTTGCATCAATTCTAATAAATGCATAATAACTGAATCAGCCTTCTAAGAACTTATGGCTTTTGTTCATTGGAACCCTGAATATTTGTCTATAGTATGGTGCACATATTTCAGTTTACCAAACTCTATAAAATAAAACACGTGATTTGACAAATTTCATTTGTTTGGTTACCATTAGAGTTACTTCCTGCAGGTAGTGGAGTTTAGTTATATAAAGAACAAATGGAACATTTTCACACAATTTCTTTGGCTTGTTGCCAAGTGATAGAAAACTCTCTTTTTAAAACTTTGCTGTTAACATGGTCTTTTTAAAATGAAATTCTGAGGCCTCTAACACGTTTCCTGTCAATAGTTGATTAATTTCATCATTGCCTTGTGCTAGAGGGCCTAGAGGACCCATATCAGATCTGATCTATGTTATATACAATGGATTATTTATGTTTCTGATTACTCCTTGTAATTGAAGAAACAGTGAAGTTAAGTCCAAATTATCCTGAATTAGATCAGAAGTTTCTATATGTAGAACAACACTTTCTGCATATTGAGAGTCAATGACTATATTAAGAGATTCTTGAAAACTTGATAACACCAACATAATTGCATATAATTCTGATTTTTGAACTGAATCATAAGGACTCTCCACCACTTTACTCAGATTTTCTGACTTACAACCTGTCCTTTTAGATTTATTGGCATCCATATAAAATGTGGGCGCTCCAAAAATTGGAGTTCCTTTTATTATAGGAGGGAGAATCCAATTGTTTCTTTTTATAAACTGAAGTGACTTGATTTTTTGGTATCTGTTGCTAATTTCTCCCAAAAACTCACAACAAGCTCTTTGTCAATATCCATTCTCTGCCCATAATGATACAATCTCAGCATTGGTAAAGGGCATCAGAATTTCAGCTGGATCTATTCCAGCCTACTGATGAATTCTCATTTTTCCTTTTAGGATCAATTCAGGAACTTTTCTATATAGGTTTTTAATTTTTAATTTTGTTTGTGTGCCAAAAATATCCATTCTAAGACACAGTCCACCTTCTGCATAAGAATTCCTGTGGGAGAATGAGTGGAAAGCAAGATAACCAAAATACAGGCCCTCTTTGGATCAATATGGTCTATATGTGCATCTTGTAATTTCCTTTCTACCAGAGCCAATTCACTTTCATCTTCAGTTGATAATGTTCTTGGACTTTTAAAGTCCTTATCATCCTCTAAGTTTTGAAATAAGTTATTTAGCTCTTGAGTAGTTAAACCAAATGTAGGCTATAGCCAGTTAATATCTCACAGCAATTTTTGAAAATCATTGAGAGTTTTTAATTGGGTTCTTCTAATTTGTACTTTTTGTGGTTGAGTTTTCTATAGACCTATTTTGTGTCCTAGGTAATTAATAGAATATCCTCTTTCTACTTTTTTGGGAACAATCTCTAAACCCCAACAAGGCAAAGTTCTATTTATTTCATCAAAAATATTTTCTAATGTTTTTCTATCTGACTCAGCTAATAAGATATCATCCATATAGTGGTAAATTATGTATTGAGGAAACTGCTTATGAATTATCTCCAACAGCTTAAATTATCTCCACCTCTTAAATTGGCTAATTTGGGTGTCAGAATTTAGGAGTGATAATTGTGACATCAGCCCCAGTACCCACCATGTCTTCAATTTAATATTATTTAAAATTATCTTCAACTTTGCCCTATGATCATTTGATCATTTATAGAAGTTTGCCAATATATTTTTTTTTTTTATCCTTTCCTGTTTTTTTTTTTCAATTTATTTATTGATTTATTTTTATTTACCTATAAAGCCTACCCTGGCCTCACTGTTGAAGTTTTTAATGCTTATTCCCAGAGCAGTGGTGTTTAACTTTCTTGTGGAGGAGTATCCCTGTCCTGTATTGGGGCCTGAGAAAGGCCCCTTCAGGCATTTTTTGATAAATGATTACCCCACTTATCTGTACTCTACATACACTAATCCAATGTCAACCCTTGCCACATCTTCCACATATTCTAGAAAGTATAGACTCCCTTTTTGAATTATTTTGTTTTTTCTGGTAACTCCATTTGCCCATCAAAGTTAAGACATTTCCCAATATCTTTAGAGGTAGCTTCTCCTATCAAGGACAAATTGGGTGATTGAGGTCTGATGTCAATTGTATTTTAACCCATTCGTCTATTTGTGCATACCTTGCCTTGAATGGCTGTATTACCTCCTTGCATTCAAAATCTTTGCATTTTCAAAAGCTTTTCTAGCTAGTGGATCTGATATACTTGTAACCCTAGCTGAAGTCAATCTTTGCAAAACATTAATGAATGTTTCACTTGGAGCTTGTATGACCTGAGAGAATGGCTCAAGACTTCTTTCCTGATTCCTCAACCTTGTCCCAGGTATTTATGGCTGCTAGGTGACAGAATGTTAAGGTTTCTTCATTATATACAGCTTATATATCTGTGTCAGCCTATTAGCCATCACCAAGCAGGTGTTCCTTAAAAACACCAACAGCCCTGGTTCTATTTTTGAATGGTATCTCTCTAGCCTCTTCTCTTCACCATGATAGCCATTGTAAATATGGCTCAGGTTCTTTTATTGCCTTTGCCATATCCTCCCAGTCCTTTGGGATTACTATACTGACTGGCCAGGAAGTCAGCATTTGTTTAACAAATGGTGAATGCATTCCAAAATTGGTGACAATTTCTTTAAAATTTCGCAGGTCTAGCACTTCCACAGGGTGCCATTCAGCCTCATGGTAATCCTGTGGGTGATCATCTGCTGGTCTCTGTTGTACACTGACTGGATAAGCTAACATTTGTTTTCTAACCAATTTTGTTTGGCTTTCTTTATTATTATCTTTTGCATCTTCCTGAGTATTACTTAGTATTCTAAACTCTTTTTAAGGTTTGTACCCATATTTTACACCCATCTCTCTATTTTTTGTTTTGTTCAATAATCTCTTGAATGTCTTGTTTTATGCCTTGCTTCTAACTTTTAATTTTTTCTTTATATTGTTCTACTTGTTCTTTGTGTTTTCCAATATATTTTCTAAAACCTCTGCCCTCTTTTCCTGTTGTTTATCATATTCTGTATGTTTTTGTATCTCTTGTTTTATGTCCTGTTTCCAACCTTCATTTTTTTCTTCATATTGTTCTACTTGTTCTTTGTGTTGTTCCAGTATCTTTTCTAAAGCCTTTGCCTTTGAGAACACATAAATGGCTAAATCAATTTTTAAAGTTAAATTGAGGAATATGAATGTAACCATGGTCATAATTTCTAAACTTTCCTTTATTTCTGTCTTAAAACTGTAGAAGAGATTATCAGCCAAGCTCAAAGAAGTCTGTTTTAATATTTCTCTCATCCTGTTAGACTGTAGTGACAACCAGTTTTGTTCAGTCTCACATCTGCCCACAGTAGGCTGTCTTTTGCTCTGAGGCATGTTTAAGAGTCTCTTTTAAAGAGCCAGTAATTTATCTGGGAGTTTTTAGGTTTTAAAGTTTGGGTTGTATCGCTGAGAGCTTATTCCTCTCCCCCAACAAATTAAATTAAAGTAGGATTTAAAGGGTGTGGATACTTAGATTAGTTGAGTGCCATTTGTTGTAGATTATTAATATTTACTATTGATAAATCTTTTGGTTAAGCATTGGTTATTCCTAAACAGCTGTATAACCAAATCACCACACAGAGATTTGGATTTAATTAATTAACCTAGAGCACAATGTTGGCTAACAGTTACTCCATCCTAAACCTCCAAGCCCACAGAGTTTCCTATGATTCAGATTCACCCATCATACTTGCTTTTTGTGATATTTTAGTTCCAGTTAATTTCTGCATGTGGTGCCAAGCCCTCTCCTGCATATTCTCCTCCTCTCCACTCCTGTCTCCTTCCTCTTCCTCCCACTCTGGACCAAGATGTCTCACCTTATCCTCTCCATTACTCAGTATTGGGGTGGTTATTTTAATTGACAATGTAGAGAACAAATGGTGGCATGTTTATGCAAACTTGAGACAGGTGATGCTTAGAAAAAGTATCACAATGCAATATTTGCATTGAAAACAGGCAGTGGAATAGAGAAATCAGCATTTGAATGAACAAGGGTAAATTGTATACATCCAAAAAAGAACATTATACCAATATAATCCCTTGTATCATATTAGAAAAACATGGTCTAAAGATAGACCTCAATAGTAACAAAAAATAGTAAACAGCCTGCATATGCATGGAAACTGAACTCTACTCAATGACAGCTGGATTATGGAAGAAATAAACTAATTAGACTTTCTAGAATTTAACAAAAATGAAGGCACAACTTACCCAAACTAATGAGACATAATGAAAGTAATTCTAAGAGGAAAGTTCATAGAACTAAGTGCCTTCATAAAGAAATCTGAGGCATTTCAAATCAACATAACAACACAAGTGAATGACCTAGTCAAATGAAGCAGACATATACAAGAGGAGTAGATGGCTAGAAATAATCAAACTTAGGGCAGAAATCAATAAATTAGAAACAAAGAAAACAATTCAAAGAATAAACAAAAGCAAGAGCTGGTTCTTGGAGAAAATGACAAAGATAGACAAACCTTTAGCATAACTAACTAAAACACGGGGAGACACTATATAAATCAGCAAAATCAGAAAATAAAAGGGGGTATAATTACAGACACGGAGGAAATTCAAAGAATCAATAGGTTTCATCTTAAAAGTCTATATGCCACAAAACTTGAAAATCTAAATGAAATGGAATATTTTCTTTCTAGATTCCACTAATCTAAGTTTAATATGGATCAGGTAAATAAATTAATAGACCTACATGCCCTTTTGAAGCATTCATCAAAAGTCTCCTTGTCAAACAAAGCCCAGGTCCTGATAGTTTCCGTGCAGAATTCTACTAGACCTCCAAAGAAGAGGTAATGCCAATACTCTTCAAACTATTTCACAAAAAGTAAAAGAAGGAACATTACCAAACTCTTTCTATGAAGCCACATTCACCTGGATACCTAAACCTCACAAAAGCTAACTAAAAGGCAGAGATACAATAAGAAAGATTATTTCACACCAATCTCTCTTATGAATATTGAAACAAAAATACTCAATAACATACTTGCAAAATGAATCCAAGAAAACATCAAAAATCTCATCTACCATGACCAAGTGGCTTCATCCTAGGCATGCAGGGGAGATAACAATGTACAGAAAACCATCATTGTAATCCACCACATAAACAAACTGAAAAATAAATACCAGATGATCATCTCAATAGATGCTGAAAAGCATTTAATAAAATCCAAGCTCAATTAATGTTTAAAGTCTTGGAAATATCAGAGATAAAATGCACCGTAAAGATAATATACAACAAGCCTATAGCAAACATCAAACTAAATGGAAAGCAATTTAAATCGACCCCACTGAAATCAGAGACAAGTCAAGTTTGCTCACTCCTTTCTCTTCAACATAGTACTGGAAGTTCTATCTATAGCAGTAAAACAGCTAAAGGAAATCAAGGGGATACAAAGCAGAAAGGAAGAAGTCAAAGTATCACTATTCACAAATGATATGACAGTATACATGAGTGATCCTAAAAATTCTACCAGAGAACTACTACAGCTGATAAACACCTCAGCAAAGTGGCTGGAAACAAAGTTGCTAAAAAATATCTGAAGCCCTCTTGTATAGAAAAGACAAGAGGGATGAGAAAGAAATTAGGAAAAAAAAAAAAAAACAACCTTGCAATAGCCACAAATAAAATAAAGTGCACTGGTGTGACTCTAATCAAATAAGTAAAAAATCTGTGTAAAAAAAAAACTTCAAGTATTTGAAGAAAGAAGTTGAAAAAGATATCATAAGATGGAACAATCTCCCATACTCATGGATCAGTAGGAATAACAGCAAAATGGCCATCCTATCAAAAGAAATATAGATTCAATACAATTCCCATCAAAATACCAACACAATTCTTTACAGACCTTGAAAGAACAATTTTCAGCATCACAAAAAAACACAAAAAAGCCAGAATAGTTAAAAGAATCCAGTACAATAAAAAACTTCTGGAGGAATCTCCATCCTGGATCTCAAACTGTACTACAGAAAAACAGTAAATGTGGTACTGGCATAGAAACATACTGGTGGATCTGTGGAATTGAATCAAAGACCCAGAAATAAACCCACACACCTACAATGCCTGATTTTTTACAAAGAAGCCAAAACCGTTCAATGGAAAAAAGAACATCTTCAATGAAAGGTACTTGTCTAACTGGATCTCCACACATAGAAAGATAAAAATACATCCATACTTATCACCCTGCACAAAAGTAAATTCCTTGTGATCATATACCTCAACATAAAACTAACATTCTTAATCTGTTATTTAAAAAAAAAATTGAGGAAGAGGTTTGAACACATTGGCACAGGAAACAACTTCCTGAACAGAACACCAGCAGCACAGGCTCTAAGATCAACAATCAATAAATGGGACCTCATGAAACTGAAAACATTCTCTAAAGCAAAGGACATTGTCAGCAGAACAAAATTATGGTTTACAGACTGGGAAACGATCTTCTCCAACTCTGCATCTGACAGAAGGCTAATATCTAGAATATATAAATAACCCAACAAATCAAAATAATCCAATTTAAAATAGGGTTCAGAGCTAAACACAAATTCTCAACAGAGAAATATTGAATGGTATAGAAACACTTAAAAATGCTCAATGTCCTTAAAAAAATGAGAAATGAAAATCAAAACAACTCTGAGACTCCACCTCACACTCATCAGAATGGCTAAGATCAAAAACTCAAGGGTCAACACATGCTGGAGAGGATGTGCAGAAAGGAGAACCCTCCTCCATTGCTGGTAGAATGTAAACTTGTACAACCACTTTGGAAATCAGTCTGGCACTTTCTCAGAAAACTGGAAATACTGCTACCCCAAGACCCAGCTAAACACCTCCTAGACATATCAGAAAGATGCTGAACCATACAAAAAGGGCATTTGCTCAACTATGACTATAACAGCTTTATTCATAATAGCCAGAAACTGGAATCAAACTAGATGTCCCTCAATAGGGGAATGGATACAGAAATTGTGGTACATTTACACAATGAAATACTACTCAGGAATTAAAAACAAGAAAATCATAAAATTTGCAGGCAAATGGATGGAACTAAAAAAGATCACCCTGAGTGATGTATCCCAGAAGCAGAAATACATGTATGGTATATATTTACTTATAAGTGGCCATTACCCATACAATATAGATTGGACATACTAAAATCTACAGACTTTTGAAAGCTAAAATACAAGGAGAAACATAGGGAAGATGCTTAATTCTCATTCAGAAAAGAAAACAGGATAAACCCCAGAACCCATAGAAGAGAGAGAACAGCCTTCCACCAGCCTTCCAAGGATGTACACTGAGTGACTCCACTCAACAGGTGATTGAAGCAGATGGAGAGACCCACAGCAAAATTTTGTATAGAGCACAAAAAGTCTTATTGAAGAAGTGGGAGATAGAAGGACCTAAAGGGGTCAGGAGTCACACAAGGAGATCAACAAAGCAAAAAAAATCTGGGTCCTGGGGTCCTTCAGAGACTGATGCATCAACCAAATAGCATGAAAGGACTTAGATCCCATGCTCAGATGTAGCCCATAGACAGCCCAGTCTCCATATGGGATTCCTAGTAAGGGGAGAAGAGACAGTCTCTGAACTTGGTTGCCTGCTTCTTGATCACTTCTCCCTGGTGGGGCCACCTAGACAGCTTACAGATGAATAGGATACAGGGAGTCTTTTTTTTTTTTTTTTTTTTTTTTTTTTTTGCTGGGCAGAGATGGCACATTTTTTTTTTTCAATGCAGTTTATTGAGGAACCTTGAACAATCCTTGGACATTGGGGATAGCCAGCCCACAGCTTAAATAGCCTCTGGGTAGCCAACCCAGGCGTGCCACGTGGGCAATGCAGATAGGTCCACATACATGGAAGCAAGCCAGATCCTCAGCCTTAGCCAAATGTGGAATTGTTCGTGACAGAGAGCACTCACCATCGGGAAGGTGGAAGGCGGAAACGGATACAGGGAGTCTTAATGGAACCTGATAGGCTAGGGACTGATAGGACCTTCCCTATCAGAGGACTACATAAGAAGGATAGGGGAGGAGGAGGAAGGGATAGTGAGACATAGAGTAGATGAGGGAGGGGGCTACAATTGGGATACAAAGTGAATATATTGTAAAAATTAATGATAAACATGGATGACAGAATGAAGCATAAATAAGACACAATTTACTGAGAAATACACAAAAAGTACTCACCATCTTTAATCATAGATCTAGCTAAAAAAAAAAAAAAACTTAGGCAACCAATACCTCAAATGACAAATAATGTATGTTTAGTGTCCTTCTTGGCACTATAGTAAAAGAGAATGTGATAGGATGCACACAATATCATTGGAAATCTTTCTTCATGCATTGAACATGAAGTGACTTGTAGGAGGTGAGATGTTGATTTACTTTCTCCCCACAGATCAGCAGGAATGTATCCCTTGCTGAATTCAAGAGTACCCAAACCTTGAGAGGACTCACTGCCTGCCCATGGCAGTGACCTTCCTGTCATTTGAGGAAACTCTGGGCTTGGCCCTGGCCTGCATGGCTTTGTGCTTATCTGTCAGCACAGCTATAGTTTTGGGGATCTTTCTCAAGCACCATGATTCACCCATCATTAAGTTCAATAACTGGACTATAATAAAATACATTAGTGTCTTCAAATGAAATTATTTACTTCTACTTTTAGTAAGTTTATATAAAGTGTATATCTAATCATAATTAAAAGAGCACTTATTTAAGCAATGATATATAGATACACTCTATTTCAGAATAGAAACTACTTCTGAAAACACATTTTAGTAAGTTATACATGTTAATTTTTTTATTTGTGGACATATAAGTATTCAAATTTTAATTGCATAATAGTAATTGTGATAAATAATACAGGTGCTATATAATTTCCCTTAGTATTTTATTTTTCTGGAGGAAACAGGAATTAAGTTGACAGTTGACATCTTCTGTTGGACAGGCAAAAATATGGAACTCTGGCAAAGGGTGCTCGCAAAATTCTACACCCACAGCGGAAATCAGTGTGCAGAATTCTCAAAATTATGAAAATAAATCTACCATATGAAACACTTATAACTTTCCTTGACATATGCACAATGGACTCAACATAGTCCTTCAAAAATATTTTCTCAACCATACTCATTGCTATTCTGTTCACAATAGGTACAAAATGAGAACACCTAAATATCCTTCAACTGATAGAGATAAGTGAAATGGTATGCACACAAGTAGATAGAAATATAAATGACAATATTGATTTAGGTAACTCAGATCCAGAAAACAGATATCACATGTCCTATCTACTCTGAAGCATATAGCTCTAGATCTTCAGTTGTGAGTATTCACCTTAGTGTGAAAGAAAAGAAAGAGTGTGGCAAAAGACTGGGGACCAGCCCCAGCAGTTGATAGTATCCAAAGAGGAGGGAAGGATAAGGCAGGGCAGAAATGAGTCAGATATGGTTGTCCAAAGAAACTGAGAGTCTTAACTGACTGGCAATCAGAGTGCTTCTTTATTTAGACAGAACTTAATAATAAAAGATAGATTCACATTGTTTTAAAATATAGATGATATCCTTTTTGTCCCCAGACAGGTGTTTTAACTGTTTCTTAGTCATAAATTTAGTCATCATTGATAAACCTTATCTTTTACTATCAATTTTCTTCATCAATCCCATAACCTGACATTTTTGAGAATCTGAAGGCATATTTGCCACAGCCTGGAAGCCCATTCTCAGGTTGGAAGCATTCTCAGATTCAATGGCAATAGATAGAAAATCTTGAAGCCAGCTTGGGCATATTGCATTGCCCCAAGAAGTGCATTATCATATTTTAATGGACAGCCTTAAGAAAAACAATTTAGACCAAAGCAGCAACAGTTATTAAATTCCTGCCGTAATGCAATGTCTATACCTCATATCTTTGTAGAATTTACTCATGTGCTAAATCTAAGTATTCTTTTATTGTTTTGGTCATACGACACCACAGTGATACTGTGAAAGCTGATATTTCTGGGGAAAGGAGGTCCTAATACCTTACTTTAAAAAATCATTTTATAAAACATTCTTTGTCCATCATTATAGACCCTAGTGCAAGGTGAAGATGTCTCCAGCCATTCATTTACATCTTTATCTAATCATTGAGGGCATACCATATGTAACTCCTAATCTTATATGCCAAGTAATCATCTGAGGATACAGAAGTACAAGGTATCTAATCTCAAATACTATCAACTCTCCTAGCTATAGAAACTTTGTTTGCCTTTTTAAGAGTATGTTGTTCTGATTATTTTCTTCTTGAGGAAGTACAGAGGTAGATTTTGCAAGACTACCTTGGAGCTGAAGTCTCATAAGGAGTTTTCTGCCATTTTTATGTGAGTTACAACTTCCATGAGAAAGACATTCGTGTAGGGCCAGATAATTGATATTTCTCCTAAAAATGAGAGGAGCAGTATGCTCAGGATTTTTCTGGGGAAGCTTAGAAGCAGTACTCCAGGGTGAAGGCATAAATGATTCATGAAAAAATTTCCCATTGCTCCAATGGCCCCAGGTTGTACATGTATTGAAAGCCCTGTAGCATGTAGCAAGTGGAGATC